>OY720443.1:57143681-57425143 GCA_963082915.1 Dolichopus griseipennis
CTGAGAAGCAGAGTTGACTAACCTACCAAAAATGTTTTTTAAGAAAATATAATTTGAAGGTTTAATTTTGTTTGAAATACTCTTAAATTATTGCGACTAATGGTATCAGATTTGAATGCAATAAAACTGGCCTTAAAATCAAATCAAAAGTGTACTTAAGTGTCTTGATTTTTGTTCAAAGTGAAGTTTGATAGTCAAGTAGTGAAGTTTGAATTCAAGTCCAGTTTTATGCATTGGTAGAGAAAAACTAAAAGTTAATATTTTTGATTTATCTTGCTTCATAATATGTTTAAACCATATATTGTTCGATCACTCTGGCTTTGAGTTCTGCAGTATTTTTTATTTATAAAAAGTTAATATATATAGACTAGAGTTTCAAATTTAAATTACTGTTATTTAAAATATTGAAAGAATATTATTATGTTTTAAGAAAAGAATTTGAAAAAATCAGATTTTTGTTTTTATTTTTGAAGATAATCTATTAAGAGTTCATACTCAATCCATAAACGTACAAAATTAACTGAAAGATTAGTTTCTTTTTATTATATAGATTTTTCAATATAACAAAGTAACTGTAAGTTTTTATTAAATATATGATTCATTGTGGTTTTACAATGAATAATCAATATAATTTATAAATTATTTTTAATGGCATAAACTTCCACTAAATATTAATTTATAAATCATTACCTTGATGTAATTAAATTTATATATATGCCTATACATATTTATATATAGATATTCGAAATACATAAATGACTTAATTTTACATACATAATTTTTTTTCATTGATTTGTCATTTTTTTATTGAAAAAATCTTAATTAAAATATTTAGTATCTAAAGATTTATAATTTATAGTTTATTTTTGTAAGACTAATATGGACTAATTTTTGGAAATTTTGGAATTTTTTTTTAATGATTCATATAAATAAAAAATTTGGTTAATATGAATTTTTGACACAATCTTGCGGTTACAGAAATATCAACTAGAATTTGGAAACTAAATAAAAGTTCAAAACATATATACAGATATAATGAACTATTTGTAGAAAAAATATCAGATTCTTTTAAGAGTTTAAAGCGTTTACAAAATAAAAATTTTTTAGATCTCTAACTTAAATTAATGAATATAAGATTTCTATTATAATTCCTAACAGGGCTTAGTCGTGCAATGCAAAAGTACAGTAATCAAATGATGAATCAAAATATAATTAAGAAATGTTTCAATAAAAATATGATATACTTAATGTAATCCAAGAACCTAATTCTTAGAGTAGAAGCATTACTTGCAATTATATTAATTTTTGGTATTCATGACTTTTATTCGCAAATAACTTGGGTGCCAAATTTTCAGGGAATATAGAGAAATCTCTTAAAGTTTAACAATTTTTTTCTAATATAATCACAAAAGAATCGCTCTTAAAATTCTAGGTATTCGTTTCCTAATTTCAGTAAAAAAGGAAAACCTAAAAGAAATCATATAGGTTCCATTATAAAACTTAATTGCTCCATGAACATAGATATTTTGTAAAAATTTTTCTAAAAAATATTTATTATTAAAATGTAATTTTAAATGAGTTTTAGATTTTCATTAAAAAAAGACTTAAATTCTATGTCTAAACACATCTTCGATGTCCTTATATATATGTCCGAAGCAAATAAATCTGTAATGTGTACACATTTATAATAAATTAATTGTATATTAATTATATATATATATACACTTTTCAATCTTCTTAAATTCGATTTAATTTTGAATCGAATCTCTTTACACTCATTATTTGTTATTTCGAAAAATTTAAAAATTTCTATGAATTGTTTTTTTTTATTATTAAAAAGTATTACATTATAAAAGTAAAAATAAAAAAATGACGTAAATACCATATAAATAGTATCTCATATATATAATTTTAATATTTGTACTTGAGTACATATATAATATATTTGAAGTAACATTCAAAAAATTCATCTGAAATTAAAAAAAAAACAAAAGTCTAAAATCCGGATAAAAAATATTGATATATACATTCATAATGTATATATTGTATATAAATGTATTATATACAAGTATTTTAAATTCTTTATATATCTTCTTATTATAACAATTTATGTATTTATAAATTTATATATATATATATGTAAATGTAAGACTATTAACAACAGACATTTATTTAAAATGAAATCACGGATGAAATACCGGTTAAAATACGCGCCTACGAGTTTCAGATCTTTCTAAATTTGAACAAAAATAAAAATTATAGGTAATTTGTTTTTTTTTTTGTGATTCAGATCAATGCTACATTTATATTTATATTTATATACATACATACATGATTAATGTATATATATATATATAAAATAGTATATTTTGTGGTTTTTTTTTAATCACTTATAACATTATATGTACCCAATATAAATGTTAATATAATATATATATATACCTAGTAACTACATATATATATATATAACTAATATTTTTCTCAGTAAAATGTCTAATGATTCTTACTTTTTACTTTTCACAAAAAAAAAGAAAGAAAAGATAATTTAAAACTAAAAAAAAAAAAATTAAATTAAAAAAAAAAAAAAAACCTGTCCAATGACTTGGCAGCGACATCGTGATACATTCGTCAAAAATTAATACACGTATTATAAAAAAAATTTTCCAATACTTACTGTACATTTGTGATTGTGTAAATTATTTTAATAAATAAATGTACCTATTTGTATATTAATTAATTTACTTTTATTTGATAAGAGAAAGATGCTATAATTATATATAATTATATATATATATATATATATATTATCTATATTTATATATTTAATTTTAGATGTATAATAATATGTGTACTTAAAATTATACAAAACATAGTTCATATTCCATATTTAGAAATTTTCTCAATATGGGCTTGTGATTAAACTTGTGTGAACACATGTTTATGATTAGCAATTTTCGATAATTTATTTTTAAGTATTTGATAATTTAACCAAGAATTTTAAATTAATAATTTTAAATAATAAATTAACCTTTTTTTTTAGAATAATTTGTTTTAATTTATTAAATTTTGTAAAAGGAATACATTAGTATTGTATACTCTAATAGACCATAATATCGATTTGTATTTTAAATAATCGAATTAAAATAATCTTAAATAATTGATTAATTGAATTGACACTTTGACACTTTCGAATTTATTTTCAAAATTTATAATCGAAGCCAAAACAATTATAACATTTCTTAAATTGATTAGTATTTTATTTGGAATTAATTGAGTTTAATTGAATGACGTCATTTGACAGGTTGAACTTTATAATGAACTGTTAATATACATATTAATTATTATTTTTTTATTTAAATTTTATAATTTTATATATTATTTCGAGAACATTATAATTTTTTTGAAATTAATAAATGGCTTTTTTATTGTTTTTAATTTAATTTATATAATAATTAATTAAAAATAAATTTATTTAAATTAGTTAATAGCACAAAATATAATATATATATATATATAATTTTTTTTTAATTTTAATTTTCCGAGCTGAATAATTAAAAAATAAATAAATAATTTTTATATATATTAAAATTACATAAATATTTAAAAAAAATTGTTGAAAATAAATTTTTAAACTTACGTGTGATTAATTATAAAATTTCAACCAGTTACTAATCATTTCTAAAAATTTATTAATTTTTTGGTGAATTTATTTAACTAATTACAGAAAAATTTTATAGTAAGTGGTAATTATTGGAAAAATTCATAAGTAAGTGGGCATTAATAAATACATTTCATAAATAATTACAAAGTTACTCTGAATTGCAATATGATTCATTTAATGAATCATTGCGTGGTGTTTTTAAATGTTTCATATTATATTAAATATAATATTGGTGGCACCATTAGATTAACTCTTGCGGTCAAATTATTTTTACACAATTTATTTAATTAATATGTACTTAATTTAATTTTAATTTTAGGGAGTAGCAGAAGAATAAATGCCAGCATAGGATGAAAATTATTAATTAGTTTAAATTTTGATTTTGATGGTAATATGAATTTTTTAACAATATAAGCTTCAAAACCCACGTTTAAGTAGTATATTAGGGTTTTTTTCTTTTCAAATTCTTGAATTAAAAAATAACTTCATACACAATAGTAACATTTGTTTAACAATTTAGATTTATTTTGACTAAAAGTACCCAATATATGAATTAAAGACTTGTGGCGAATCATTAATCTAAGAAAATCTAAGAAAAATAACAGTTAAAGGTCTACAAACTTTATAAAAAACATTTAAATTATTCTATAAAATAAAAAAAAAACAATGATCGTGTGGGTTTAAAAAAAAAAAAATTATTTTTAAAGATACACTTGACTGAAAGTTCTCACAATAATTTTAATACAGTTGATACACACCATAGAATAAATAACAATACAAAATGAATACAAACATAGTAACTAAACCCAATTTTTAATATTATTTAATTTTTCTTCAAAATAGAAAATAGCTTCTATCACACTATATACATATTCAAATGACATCAAATCTGAATCAAATCTTTATTTCAATAGACATATAGACATATAAAATACCAAAGTACTTTCTCCAGAAAATGAAAAACAATAGACCAGGTCATTTACAGTTTGGTAATTTAAGATTCAATTAAAAATAAATAACATTAAAGAGAACAAAAAAAAAACTGATTCACTTGTAAAGGTTGATAAATTCCCCTCATTGCATATAATTTGTATATTTTAAAATACCCAAGGTTCAACAAAATAGATATTTTCTTATAATTTTTATTCTTTTTTGTTTTACTCTACTTTTTCTTAAGAATTTTTGTTATTCTTTTTTTTATTATTTTTTTCATTTTATGTTAAAGGTGATATCAAAATATTTCTAGTTATTTTGTAAATTATTCCACCTTATTTTTACAGAAAAATAAAGAATTTAAATTCAATTGACCCTATGGGAATTTTATATAACTATTTATATTATTATACTTATTATAGTTGGTAATTTTATTATATATATATATATATTTAACATATTCTATATATTATTATATCTTAAGATATATAAACAAAAAAACATACATTTATTTTATAATAGTATGATTACACATTCGTTCCAGTCACTTGGCCAACCGAAACAATAACGAAAGGAATGCGGATGATAATAGAAAATTATGTGAATTATTTCAAAAAATAAAAAAAAATAAAAATACCCAAAACTTCTTTAATTCAAATGCTATATTCACTTTACAAATAAAAAATCTTAACGTGTTTTGAATATTTTAAGAACAATAACGAAACGTACTTGTATATATTAAAAACGTTTCATACTATTTTTTTTTCAAATCAATTTAAATTTTTTTTATTTGAATTATTATATTTGTTATCGATCATTTACTTTAGTTTTAATTCTTAAAAATTTATTTCAGGTTTTATGATAGAATATTCACTATATTTTGAAACTTTAATTGAGTATCTTTCAAGAATTTTAAAGAATTAAAGAAAAGGGAAGTGTATAACAAATCATTGATCGTACGCATTGTTTGATTTCGAAATTACTTTAAAATACAAATGTTTAAGAGACACATTGGCCCAGCGGCTATTATAGTGTGTAAAATATTTTAAGCTAAAGTTAATCCCAAAATAACTTTTGATTCGAAAAAATTCTATTGAAACTATGGACATTAGAAAACTGCCTTATAATTTGGATAAAAAATATAAAAATTAAATAGATAACGTTTAGATGATCAGAATTTCAAGAAATTTTTTAAATATTTGTAATAGTTAACACATCAAATGTGTTAATTGTTAAAATTTAAGCCTGTTTTTTTTGGCATACATAGATATTATATATTTTTGTATTGTATTTTTGATCTTTTTTTATAAAATATTAAAATTAACGTTATTCATCATCAGTTTAGACAATAATTTTCTGAAAGTCAACTAGAAAATGATTTTAATCCATAGAACTGTACTTAAAGCTGCACTCAAAAGCCGATCATAGCCAATTAAATAGAATACAATAAAATTTTCAACTCTATAGCTTGCTGATTTCCATTTGCAAATCAGATTTGACTCGTTCAGAATCATAGTCAGACTAAGCCGACTAAGTCACATTAAATTTTTTTGAGAATTTGAACATATTATTTGTTTTTATAATAAATACTCTTAAGTTTCTTTTATTCTTCGCATTGTCTTGAAAGTTAATATTCTTGATCACCAATTATGTTAATCTTATGTTAATACGAAAAGTTTTTGCATTTTGGATTACGAACCATAAAAGTGATCTACAAAATTGATTAAGAAATTTAATTTTGTAATTGAAATATAATTTAAGGGAGCGTAACATAATTTCAGTTTATAGTAAATTTTTTTAAAATCTCACTTTTAGAAAATTCGCATTTTTTATTGAAAAACCTCGTTTTTAATGATTTTAGAGTTGAATACAAAATTAGAATTATCAGCCGTTTGCACAATATAAAAAAAGAGAATATCTTAAATGAGATTTTAAAAACAAAGATTTTTTGAAAACGAGATTTTCTAAAAACGAAATTTACCGGAACATTATTTTATGAAAATGGAATTTACTAAACCGAATTATCAACCCATAACCCCTAATTTAATTAATAATAAAAAAAATTATTCAATAATAATTTAAAAAAAAAAAATTAAATTATTTGACAATGATAGATTAAAAACTTTTTAAATTACAATGAAAATTTCCTTTCATATAAAAAAAAAACAAATTTATGTAATTTTTATTGATTTATTTTTGCTGTATCATTATTCATTAATTATTTCACATTAATTAAATTAATTTAAAGTAATTTCGTAATTAATTAATTATAAAAAAATAAAAATACAAGTATTGAAATAAAAATACCTTCAATATTAAAAAATATATTATAGATTATTTAATTAAAAGATTACTGGATTAAATATGATTGCATGCAATATTATCCAAATTTTATAGAAATTTTAAATACCATCAAAAATTCATAAAATTAATTCAAATTTATAACTTTTCAGAACACGTTTAGTCTTTTGTAAAAATTTCTTGCAAACAAGGGCTAATAACTATTTCAAAGTTAATATCAAGCGTAGAGTAATGAAACTATTTGAGCTTTATGATTATAATAAATTGGAACACCTAAAATAAATTTAAGCATATTTTTTCTCAGAACTCACTATATACTTAATTGGGATTGTATTAAAATAAGTATAATATATTAAAATTTATTAGTAAGAAAAAGTTAAAATTTTTTAATAATTATTTTGAAACTTAAAGAAATTTGAATTATATGAAAAACCGAGTAGTAATGAATGAAAAACCGAATTCGTTCGATTACAAGCACTGAAGAAGTCTGCATGTCGTAGACGAAATGCAATTAAAAGCAAACTCTTTGTGTTTTTAATTTATTACGTATCATACATTTCACTTAAATTCTCAGTACCTACTAAAATATGTATTATAAATTTAAAGCATCTTCTAGATGTATCTTAAAACTAGGATTAAATTTATAAACTATTGCGTTGATCATAATAAAGGAAAAAATCTGAGTTATTAAAAAAATTTAATAACTGTATTACATATTAGTAAATTATTTTTAGTGTCATAGTAAAAATTATATATATATATATATATATATATATAACTATTTTTATATTTAGAAAAACTTACCATCATAATGTGTTACTTCTCTTTCATTTAAAATAAATCCATTTTGGAATTATATTTTTATAAATTATTCCATTCCAAAAATTTTATACTTATTTTAATTATAATTTTTTTTTTTTAATTTTCATGTTCTTAATTTAAATTTTTTTTTTTTTAATTCTTACAATTTTTTTTCTGTATATATAAAAAAAATGTAAAAAATGTTAATTTTAATTCTCATAAAATTAAAAAAAAAAAAAAACTCCATTCCAACAATAATAAAAAAAAAGAATAATAGAAAAAAAAAAAACTAATTACATTAAAATTACTCGACTGGAACTGAATTGAAATTTTTAAAATTTCAAAATGTAACGTGTATGTGGAATATAGAAATATATTTTTCCCACGAAGCCGGCTTTTATAGTAACTACATATATATATATGTACATATTATTAAATAATTCTTAATCTAAAATATTATTTTTTTTTTTTTTGTAATTATATTTATTTTTAAAAAATATGTATTAAAATGTTTATATTAAATAAAATTATTAAATTTTATATTTTAATATTCTTTTATGATTTTTTTTTTTTTATTTTATAAATTAAAAATGAGCGAATTTTCACTCATAACTAAATTTGGTATTTTCTCCAACGCCAAGCACACTAGACTAATTTTACTGTTGTGATTCAATGCGGATTCAAGTATACCGCGCATCAAGATGAAATTCATATACCTGATGTGTTGTATATTACCGCACCACCATACATAACACAACCACATTTAAGGTGATTTTAATATAAATACAGGTAGAAAAATATAAAAAAAAAAACAAATTTCATTATACATTTAATCATTTAATATTCAATTCCTTTTCTATATATACATCTATAATATATATATATATATGTATAAACTTAAACAACCCAGTATAATACTTCACTTGTTACTTTTGTATTTATCATTTATTATTTTCTTAAATTTTAAAAGATCTTTTAACACAAATACAATTAAATAAGAAGTTAGTTAATATAAAGTTAGTAAGTATATATACAGATAAATAATTTTTTTATTATCATTTTACTTATATATGTGTTTATATACTTATAATATCTAATACATTCATACGTTTCATATTAACGATTTTTATTAAGAAAATGCGGGAGTTAAAAGTAAAAAAAAAAAAATATAACTATTAAAAACGCAAAAAAAAAAAAAAAAAAAAAAAAAAACAGGTTTAATGAAAAAAATCAGAATTATGAAAGAGAAAAAATACCTTTTTTTTTTCTTCAATTCATACATAAAATTCTTTGTAAATTTTTAGTGCTTTCACATTCTATACATATAATAATGTATGACATATCACATATGAAATGGACAGGGTGAATTATAAATTTTGAAATTATATATTTTTTTAATAATTTTATATTAACTTTCCTGTGGCTGTCATGTATGTATATTTGTCATTGTGTCATATTATAAATCTACTATTTTAAAATAAATTTGAATTATATCGAATTAAATAAAATTAACTTCGAAATCGAAAGCCCAGTTAATTATCTATATCGAATGAAATGTCAAGTGTACATAATACTTTTTGAAAATTAGGTAACGTCAATTCATTGCCATATTTGTTAATTTACTTAAAAAAAGGAAAATTAGTGAATTTAAGAAAAATTATTACTTTGAAATTTGTTTTGTGTTTTTTTTTTTTCAGCCTCTCAAGGCAAGAAAACAATACTCTGCCAAATAAGAAGAAAGAAATGGAGATGCAAAACATTGCCCGCCATGCGCTTGATTATAACTAGGAACACATCCTAAAACAGAAAAAAATAATTTTTTTTAAATTGGTTTTGATGGTCGTGTAAATTAATCCTTGATTATATGTTACCTTATGAGTTAAATTAAAGAATGTAGTCCGTTCGTATGACACTACTGTTAAAGATCCAGTTTACTAATATCAAATTTAATTATAAAGCAAAATATTGCAAGACATTCTCATTTCGTAGATTTTTATTTATTTATTCATTACCCATACTATTAATATCAAAATTAATAAATTTAAAATGTTTATGAAACACGTTGTAAATTTAGATTATTTTTTTTTTTTTTAATAAAATATACTTAACGTACACAAACATACATTTTATATTTAAAGTGGTTTAAAATAGTCATATTTATATATTTTATATATTTCACTATAGACTACTATAAAAATATCACAAAAGAGAGAATTTAACTTATATTTGAATTTTATTTTTCTGTTTGATCATTTATTACTCATATACATATATTATATACTTTAAATAAATAAATTTTACCTTAAGATATAATAACATTCATTTAAACCGGCATATTTATCCTTAAATTCCACAAAATATTCCTTTTTTTACAAACACATTCACATACACATCAGAATATCTGTGTATTATTTTAAATATAGGTAGGTACACGTTAACAGATAACAAAATTTATGCCAGTCAGTACATTTTTATATTATATATTATTCGAATTGAATGCGAATTTCGAAATTCAACGTTTCTTTAAGAACAAACACAGCTTTTTTTTAAAAAAAAAAACTTTAGAATTTAAAAACCAAATGAATTAACCATATTAAATTATAATTCCTTTACTGTAAATTTCATATAAAAAAAATTTTAAATAATTAAGTTGATGTTAATCATAATTTATAAGAGGAGAAAAAACTACAAAAAAAACACCCAATTTATTCTTTAATTATTATTATTTGAGGAAAAAAAAATCTAATCAAATATGAAATAAATCCAAAAACAAATACTATGCTATTATAAGCTTCATTTTTCAATAAAACTTATTTTATGATATATATCAAACATTAATACAAGAAGATCAAATGTATCTTAGCACACAAAAGACAAATTGTATAGATATATATATTAAAAACTTAACTCCCAAATTTTCGAACTTTAAACCACAAAAAAAAAAATGATTTCAAGAAGATTATAAAAAACTGGGTTGAAAAAAACTTAAGAAAAGTTGAAAAAAACTTAAAAAGTTAAAAATAGTAGAATCACATTGAAAAGCTTCAAAAATTCTATAAAAAGATAATATATGGTTTTTTTAAGAAACTTTTTTCTTAAAGCTGTTTTTTAAAAATAAAAGATTTGTTAATCTAGTATATAAATATAAAATTTGATACAACTATATAATAAATATAATATATAATTTAGTAATTTACATGTTTACTGTATTACTAAATACTAATATTAAATTAAACAAAGGTACATGTGCAAAATTTCTAAATAATTAATCTATACCTATATATTGATTTTTTTTTCCATAAATAAATAAATAAATAAGAGTATGTACATTGATTTTGTATTAAAGTTAATGATGCTGTTATATACAAATTTTTATATATTTATGTATATAGAAATACTTATAAAGTATATATTATGTATAAATTAGTAAATAGATTTTCGCGCTCAAAACTTTATTATATACTTGATGTTCATTTACCTTTTAAAAATTCAAAAAAAAAAAAAATTAGATAAAATATACTAAAGTATATATTTTATATATATATATATTAATCTGCAGAATCCCATTTTCTTTTAAAATTTTTCTTGTCAGTTTTTGTTTGTCTCTTTTTTTTTATTTTTTTTTTTTTGCAAAATGAATCAAAAAAATTTTGCACAAAAAAAAATTAAATTAACATCCATTCATACTTATATATTATTATATTATATATCTTGAATAACAAATTTTAAACACATATACACGTACATATTCAATCATAAAAACTACATATATTTGATGATACTCATGCAAAAAGGTATATACACATGAAATCATAACTTTAAAATAAAGATTTGCCACGCGGCAACTTAAACGTTAAAATTTGAAAAAAAATAAATAAAAAAACAAAAATTTTATAAGAAAATGCCATCCAAATGTGGACAGCACAATATACATAATAACACAATTCACCAAAATACCAACAACAACGAAAAAATATTTAAAAGAATTAAAAAAAACTAAATAAAAAAATACAATAAAAAAGAAAATCTTTAAAGAATTCAAATATTTACCAATCGTGGTCGTTGGTCAGATAAAATTTAAAACGTAAAAAAAAAAAACAGAATACAAAAAAAAGTGAAATAAAATAAAAAATAAATAAATAAATAGAAAAGATATAAAAAGAAATGATAAATGTAAAAAGGCGGCAGGGTCGCGCAAAAAAAAAAAAACAAAAATACCAAAAAAAAAATAACAATAAAAAAGAAAAATATAGCAATAATATGTACGTACATACATATAAATCGATTCATTGCTTAACAAGTTAAGTTGTATTATAGTGATGCCAAATTGATAAATAAATTATACTGAAATTTTATATTTCTTTTAATATGGTTTACTTGTATTCTAAATCTATTTTCATATGTTGTAATGTAACTCTTCAAATATCTGCAATATATTAACTTCAATAACATTCAAATCTTTCAGAATTTTTATTCAAAAAAAGACTTAAAATGTTATTTGATATTTAAATAATTAAATTAGAATTGTTAATAATTTAAATAAAACACAAAGTACATGAATTCAATTTATAAATATTTTTAGATGCCTTCTAAATGTTTTTAAAATGTCATAATATTATCAAAGTACTAAATACTATGTCATAGGTGCCTACAACTGCCTTAGTTTTGTTGCTGATGTCATACTATATTCATTAATACACATAATAAGCAAGATGAAATTTACAAAATATTTCTTTCAGATAAATGTTTAAGTTAGCATTAAAAAAAAAAAAATATCATCTATGTGGTAACACTATTTTTTTATAATGATTACCTTTTGTTAATTTTCTTAAGTTCGGTTAGAAAAGATTTTTTAAAGCATTTTTATAACATTTAAGAGAGATTACATGGCAAAATTTTAATTTATATTATGCAGCATAATTTTTGTTTCTTCCCTTTGTTCCTTTAATTTTATGCTTCTTTTTTTCAATTCTGCAATTTTGTAATTAATTTTTTTATTTTAAAAAAGAAATTTTTACAAAAAAAAAAAAATAAAAACAAAACAATAAAAATAATAAAATATTATCTTAAAATAAATTGTAAAAATTTCAGATAAAAAAAAAATCAAGTTTCTCGCTTAATTCTTTTGTAAAATATTATTAGAAAAGGAAGAAAAAGCATGAAGAAAACTTAATATGGCGGGCATATTGAACTTTAATATAATTGAAATAGAAATTTCAATAGAATCAAAAAATATTAATTAATTACTAAAGTTTAAAAAAAAAATACAATGATAGACTATGGATTTTTGAAATTTTATATTGCTTTCATATCTTAATTCACAATTATTTTTAGTCTACATAAATACATAACAAATTAAAATTAGATTTTTCAATTCACAATATGCAACCCTTGTTTATAATTTTCTTAAGTATCTACAATATACGAATTTGATCAATTAAGTTTTGACGAATTATCTCTGATAGTAAATTTATGTTGGAGTATAACAATAATGTATTGAACTTCTTATGATTTTAGAAGATTTTTGCCTTCCATAAAAAGCTTTTATTTAGATCTTACTTTTTAAAACATTAACTTTAAAAAAAGAATTTTAATTTCTCAAAAATACAAAGTTTTCAGTTTTATACAAAATTAATTTTACAAATCATTACACCTGAAAAACTTGAGTTATTATAGCCCTTAAATTTTTTTCATTATACTAGTATTCTTAAACTAGACATTTTTTCAATAAGAGATTATATTTAAATATAAATTAAATTTTTAAGATAATCGAAGAAGTAAATTAATATTATGAACATATAATTTAAATAATAAAAATTTACTCTTAGTTTTAAAAGCCTAAAACTACCTGAATATATTATAATACATGTTTTTTTTTTGATTTCGTTTATTACTAATTTACATTCTTAAATAATTTATTTTATATATAGAACATGTTTAGTTAACAAAATACATAATTTAATTCAAATTTTATTTTTAACCTGTTATTTACAGACAGAATTAACTTATCAAAATACACAATAACTACATATATCTTTCTTTTTTAAGGGGCACGTCATCAAACTAAAACCTAAATTTAAATCCTGTTTTCACGCTTAATTTAAATATTATTTAATAATTGTCATAATATAAATGTATTATAATTAAAAAATAAAATAAAACAATTAAATATTCAGTTTTACAGTATTTTTTTTTTTATTTTACTTATTATATAATAAAAATCCCTCTCAAAAATAAAAAAAAAAGTTGTTGCTGGAATAATAAATTTTGCGCCACCTAAATTTAGATTTAAATAAATTCTAAAATTATGATAAAATTCTAGTTCTAGCCATAAACTAATAATTAATAATATTATATTATCTTGACATATATGTTTACAAAACAAGTTATTCTAAACAATTTTAGGTTTTTTATATACATTATATTTTTATATAATAACTTTAAAAAAATTACACGCTAAACTCTTTTTATAATATGCAGAGTGTTTCATATAAGATTGCAAATATTTCTCTAGAAAAAATTTCCTAGGAGAAAAGATGTCTTTTATTTATCGTGACACCTTTAACCACCAAATAAATTTTCAACACAAAAAGTTTTTACATAAATATTAACTTAAATATTCTTAAAAAGAATATTTTTCAAGCTTTCATCTGCTGAAGAATTTATTGTCTTCGGTTATTCACTTGTTTATAGTTAGAATTAATATATAACAACATATGAGATTTTTAATACTCACTCTTCTATAAAATATTTTTTCTAGCTTTTATATCGGAAATCGCCTCTTGAAATATTTACCCTTTTTTTCGGGACATCCTGTATATTAATTTCGATTTTTTAAAAACCGTGATATAACTATAATTTAGTTAAGTAACATAACACTCCCAAAAAATACATAAGCGATTTATATAAAGCCAATTTTAATCAATATTACGACATTTAACGGTTTAATGGACGATTAATTTTATAGATATTTATACATATATATCGTTAAATATTTTTTTTGAAAATTAAAAAAAAAAATATATACAATTGTTCTGACTATCTTACTTTGGTATGAATTTAAACTTCCTAGAACTCTGATTATGACTTTATAAAATATTTAGATTTTATTTAATAATTTAGTATTTATGATAAAATATTTTATGTCTAACCAATATTTCATAATTAAATAACATTTAAAATAACAATATACAAATTATAATATTATAAAAAATATAAATGTACTAAATATGGGATAAATTAATGCCTTATTATATATAGACAAATATTTATATAACATGTTTTAGATTCCATAACATTATCTAATCATTGAAATTGATAGCATATTAACATACATAAAAAAAATTTAATAAGATGTTTTAAATTTTATTCAAATTAAAAAAGAATAAATATTTTTTATCCAAAATCGGACCATAGAAATATATAATAATGTTTGTGAGTATTTTAATATGTCTCGTCTGTATTTCTTTATTTTTTTATTCCCTAACGTTTCTGATCTTGTTAAATAGTGAGCATAACTTAGATACTCACTTAATACATTTAGCATGATTGCACCAAAAATAAATATTAATAATGATTATAATACTTATATTAAAACATTTCTATCCAGCAAATTTACTGCAGGATAGAATATGAAATATTAAGATTAATGCTTTCTTTTCGTGTATGAATAACTCTGATTTTTATTTAAAAATATCGATTCTTATATAATAATTTGGATTCTTCCAAATTCATTTAAATCAATTAATTTAGAAGTTACTTAGAATTCTATTTGGGTTAAAAGAATGCTTCACAATATTTATTGACTTTTTTCTATTCGTTATTATGTAAAGATCATTGACCAAAAACATTAACCAAAATTATATGAATCATTATCATTTACTATTAACATTATATTCCCAAAAATATCAATAAAAAAAAAATTAATGTAATATTAAAATATTATATTTTTATCATACAATGCAAAACGGACTTGCTATCATACAAATATTACAAACAAATGTTTTCACTTAAAATTTTGACATACCAAAAATATTATGTCAAAATTTATATACTTATTTTGCTTTTAGTACGTGAATTTATATTCTAGTAATTAACAATTGTGGAAATAATTTTATGAACTGGTTAAGATATACTACAGTGCGTTAATTTTTTGTTTTTCTATCTGCTTCTCTTATATGGTAACAAATAGTTTTTAATGTAAATATTACAACAGAACATAACATAATAGAATATATTCTAATTAGCGTAGTGGTGAGGACGTCGGTGTTTCAATCGAAGGGTCTTGCGTTGAAATCCAGGCCAGCTCATCTCTAATAAAATAATATAATTTATATCATAAATAATTTAAAATATAGACTTGTCCTAGCGGAAAAGGAAAGGCTGAATCATCAGCGGTATGTCTCTACATTTTAAATAGTGTTATCGTAAAGGAAGGACACTGCTGTTAGTTCGAAATAAATTATTAATAAACCCAGTAGTAAAATTCCAGTAGTATAATAAACCCAGTAGTAAAATCAATTAAAAATAAAACTAATGATTCCTTAAGAGATTTTAGAATTGTTTAAGCTGACTTTATGGTATACTTAAATATTTTATGGCAAGGATACAGGGCACAGTTTAATTTTGATCTTAGACCACAAATAAATTCTAAAATAGATAATCGAACACCAAATTTTGTAAGAAAGGGACTTGAATAAATTAATTGCTTATTTTTGGTTCGTTAGCCCACTTTGGCATAATAACTTTTTTCTTTTAAGAATTAGTTGTATGATTCATAAAATTTTTATATGAGGAACTGTAGAATTTTTTCTGCAAAAATCATTTTCAAAATTAAGATTGAAAATTTTCTTATTTCTCAATAACCCTTCATTGATAATTTGTTCAAAAGGTAATGTTAATTTTTTTTTAATTATGAGAAGTGCGCTAAGACATTTTCCAAAACAGCAACAAACTTTTTTTTTTAAATTTTTTTAACATTATTTTTTAAAGTTAACAAATATCTGGCAGTAATTTTTATATTAATACATATTGCGTGTTGCTACAGGTTACAACAAAAAAGCTTAAACATTTGCATCGTTACAGCCAAATTTTTAGTTCAGAAACACCCCCCGTACCCAAAAACTTTTATATAAATTATCATGATGATCGGCTGAGCAATTGAGCGGAGCCTATACTCTACAAACAAACAAACAAACAAACATTTGCTTTTATATATATAACTAGTCTTGCCAGTCGGCGTTAATAGTCCATTCCTCAGTGCCGTGTTTGATTTAAGTGGTTTAGTAGGTGCATTGATTCATCAATAATGTAACATTCTCATTCTATATGAAATTTACAGTAGATGGCGCAGTGATTAAAGTGTTAAGATGCCTTTAAATAACTAGGTTCGAATTAGAGTAAAAATGAAAAAACTTTTGTCTAATTTTCGCTTCGGCTCAGCAACCGTTCGCCATTGGGTTCAAATTAAAGGTGTATAAGCGATAATTAATTATTGTATTATAGATATACATATTTTTTATTCTTTTTCCATCCTTTTAAGGAATATAGGGCATTCATCAAGTCTATTTAGACTAGGCTTCAGTTTCTTTAATCGTTATATTCACTCAGTCGTTGATTACTTGGGTGTAGCTATTCTATAAGATTATGAATTTACAATTGTTAATTTTTTCGCCATCTATTATCCAACACTAGAATTATTTATATATTTACATATATTAAATTTTATCTTATATTACGATATAATTATACAATTTTACGATATTTTTTTATTAGATATGATCTGAACGGGGTTTAAACCCGAGACTTTCCACATAAAAGTCTTTGCCAAATATAGATATATATAAACAATTATTTTAATATATACATTTATAAAATAATTCAAACAAACGTAAAATATAAACATTTCAGTATCCGAAAGATTATGAGATTCAAAAGGTCCGGTATTTTAAAAGTTCCTAAAAACCTTCCACGAAAGTGTACTCAACAACTTCCCAAAGCTTAATCGCGATTGGATGAATAGTAAATTAAAGCACAAACCAACAGACATACATTCGATTATATATACGTATATACATAATATATAAATTTCCTAATATTTTTTCATATATTACATAAAACATAATATAATACGAATACCCTTAAGACTTTGAATTATGTTATTTTATCAATTATAATTAAAAGACCAATTAGAAAAAAAAACAAAAAACAAATATTAAAACAAAATTCTATAAAGTTTAAGGAAATTGTTAATTACATAATATAAAAGAAAATATACCACCAGGAAAAGGAAAAACTATTTATGTATGCCCTTTTACACAATAAAGAATTTTCCTTATTAATAATTAAGTAAAAAAAAATTTTATCCCCATCATTTCAACGGAAAAACTTTCAATATAATTATGAAATAAAAATAAATAAAAAAATTTTCTTATTTTTAATTTTAAAATTCTTGACTATAAATAGAAAATAATTATTTGAAAAAAAAAAAAACGAATAATGGAAAAAAAACTAAAGGTTCTTAAACGAGCGCATTTCTAAAGCAACACAATGCTTCATACTGTGTTTTGAGTAGAAAACATAATATGTCGAAATATAAAGTTAGAGATGCAAAGCAAACTTTCAATATTGGAAGTGTATACACAGGTGTCTAAGTTACTGTTTTTTAAAAATAAAAAATTATTAATTATTTAGTCCTAAAAGTCCATGTATACTTCTAACCCCCAGCCAAAAAAATATATGACTAAAGTCAAAAGGGTGTACTAAATTTTCCTTTACATTTGTAACGCAGAAAAGGAGGATGAGGAGATGTAGACTCAAAAATATGGATCGGATCAGAATAGAAATGTAAATCGATCTAGCTATGTGTCTCCGTCCGTCCGGATTTTGAAATTTTCACCAATTTGTTTTTATGCAACAGAAATCAAGCCGGTTTGCTCCACGAATTCGAGTACCTGCCAAACAACTTCTTTTTTTATATGAGCATTACTCTATACCTATTAAAGGGGGCAATAGCCGTCATCGCTATTTAAATCCAGCCATTTTGGTCCATGGGTTCGAGTGGCTGCCATACAACTTCTTAATTTATATGAGCATTACTCTCCACCTGATGAAGCTGGGTATCTGAAATTTTACCAAAAATAGTTTAGTGTAATGGCCAAAGTTACTGCAAAATTTGGTTGGTCTACTGCAAAGGGTTCGAACAGCTGGCATACAACTCCTTCTTTTATATGAGCATTACACACAACTAATAAAGCTCAATGTTTGAAATTTTACCAAAAGCAGTTAACCGGATGATATAATGTTTATATTACGGTCATACGGGTATTCCAGAGTTGACACAGTCTACTCTACTACACTCTTCCTCGTTAATAGATACAATTCTATTTTATTTATATTGAAATAATTTTGTATTGAAGTTATATGGTATTTCTATATCTGTGAGTTATATTGTTGAACTAAATTTTTGGTTTATATTTGATATTTCTTTACATTGTTACTTTTAATGTATTTTTTATCAAAGATTATAATTATTGATTAACCGATTAATTTTTTTCACTTGGAGGACATAGGAGTTCTTGCATGATATTCATTTTTTTGCAATCTTTACACGAAGTTAAAATTTCTTTCCTTTATTTCAAACGGTGTAAAAATTTTGTACGCAAAAGAAAGGACGGACGGATGGACAGAATGCAAATATATAAGCGTATTTTTTTAAAAATTTTTGAAAATGTGTTTAAAAAAAGATAATAAAAATTAAAAAAGAAAAGAAATTCTCTAAGGTTAACTTTTTTTTATTTTTTTTTTTTATACATTTCACATAATTTTCATTAAAGTAATCTCACCTTAAGTAACTTCACGTTTTCTCCGCTTCTTTTGAAGATGTCAATCAGATACCTTTGTCTGATAGTATTTTTTTTTTTTTTTTTGAATTTTTTTTTATTGATTTGGCGCGCAAAAAAAAACTTTTGTTATTTTTTTTTTTTTGTATTTATGCTTTTATATAACATGTCGACCTACACATTTTTTTTTTATTGAGTTATTCTTTTTTAAAATTCTACAGATACTTACTAACATTTTAAGTTTCTTTTCTCACGACTAAAAAAAAAACAGAAAACTTCTTTTATTGTTAGTGTGTCGTTTTCATGTCGCGTATTTTTTTTTTATGCTTATATTGTTGTGTCTTTTTGATATCTTGAAATCTTATTAAATGTACATATATATATAAACTTATATATTAATTTCTTACTATATTTTAAGATCTATATATATATATATACATATATACCTAAAAGTTTATATTAATATGTATATAAATCTTAAATTTATTATGTGTACAAATACAACATATACGCATTTTTAACAATTGTCTGCCATTTTGCAGAAATCAATTGTATGATTTTAAATTTAATTCTTATTTTGTTTGAATGATAAAATTTTTTTATTAAGTACTTAAGTACTAGATTTTTTTTTTTGGGATTCATATTTATTAAGTAATTTACTTAATGAGAGCTTTTGTTAATGTTATGTTTTTAAAGTTCTAATGTATACAATAGAATGGAATAGAAAAACGAGATGAGGTACCGGGCGATCTTACCATACCAGCACATAAATTAAAGGAAAGTTAAATAAATAGTTTTCTATGGAATTGAATAGTAATGCTATTTATTTGATTGGTATATCGATTTTGAGCATATATTTCATTGATATATTGGCAGGAAATAATTATAAAAAAAAATTGTAAAAAGAATTTTAATGAAAATTGATAATTGCTCAAAAATAACATATCAATTACTTTATTATTATTGCTTATTAGATCTTATTTTATATAATCCAATATTTAGAAAATTACATGTTTCTATGATCTTTAATCATAGAAAATTTCAACTCTTTCATTCTTCTTTATATGTTCCGAAGTGATTATGGCCTAATATTTCTATTCGTTATCTCTATGAAATTAACTGTTCACCGATTTTTCTTATATATTTATTTTTTTGATCTTTTTTGTTAATCATCGACCATCATATTTAGTACTTAAATTTCTTTGGATCTTTTGGCCTTGTTATAAAAAATATATACTCGTATTTTCTAATATATATGAAGTTTATATTCAATACAAGATTGAGTAGAACTTAGAAGTTTGGACAGAAATATCAGACATCTTGTGGATTTTCGTACTTTCTCTATTAATTTTTAGTTAAATATGTAATATCTTAAAAAATTCCAATGAAATACCAGAAAAACTACAAATGTTCAATTTTACGAGATGTCTGAAAACTTGTTATGAACTCATTTGTTTTGAGAACTCTTAATGTTTCGAGCCTAAGTATTTACTTCTGTTGTATAACATTTCATTCTAAAATTTGCAATAATTTTAATATGAACCGTTGTTTTATTCATTTCCATGCTATACTACAACCTATTCCTCTCTAATATATTTTCATACTTCCCATTCTTAATAATCTACATATATATATATATATATTTATGAATTAACCTGTCCCTAATGGTAAATGAGTGTGTAAAACCCTTGTAGAAACTTTTGAGCCATCTCTGTTCCCTCTTCCGATTTTTATTAGACAGGTGTTATAATATTGAAGCTAAAGAAAAGTGGATCCTATTTTGTCTAATATCATCACAACACATCATCAGATTTTTTTTTTTCACTAATTTTAAAATTGTTTTAATATCAGGTCCCTTTTTCTTTATTTATCTTCTTCCGATCGGTAAAACCTTATAATTTGGAAACGAATTGTAACTTCTGATAAATGAAAAATATATATATATATTCTTAATTGTACATATTTCATTTTTAAATCAATTTAAAAATTTTACGTTTTGTCCGACATTTTCATTTGTTTTTCCATTGTATAGAAAAAAAACGGTTGCCCAAGAAGCAAAAAAATATTTTACGTATACATTTTAAAATCATGAAAATAATCTTATATACTTTAATTTTAGTTCAAAATTTAAATCACAATCATTATTTCGATTAATTAATTAATATATAAAAAAAATTAAGTCAATAACAATTGAATAAGACAAATTTTGAAATAAAAATAATTGTATCTTAACTATTATAATATTTAAAAAAAAACATTTGTTTACCCTATTTACTATTAGGGATTATAAAATTGCACTTAATATGTGCCCGTTCATTAAATAACAAAGAAGCATAACCGACATTTTCTTATACATAGTTATACTTTGATTGTTTTATATATTTCTTTTTAACAAGTTTTTTTTTTTATATTTTTCAAATTTTTTTTTCTATTTTATTTTATTTATTTTTTATTTTATTTTATTTTTTTTTTTTTTTAATATTCTTAGTGTGTCTTAAAAGTTCATCCAGAATTTTAAAAATGAATGACTTTTAATGTAGCATAAATTGACACATGTTAAGAATTATTTTACTTGATAATTCTTTTGTATACTTGTATATTTCAGAAAAGAAAATGATATAAAAAATTTTATTTAAAAAATTTAAAATGATTTTATAGTTAAATGTAAAGAGTATATGTAAATAATTAATTGTATTAAATTTAATAAAATAATTAACGGAAAAAATTTGCAAAAAAAACCAAAGTTGTTAATTAAGACTTTCTTATATTTACAAAAAAAAAACAAAATTTAAATGATATGATTTTTGATATTCAAATTATACCAATTGGAGCTTAAGGGTTAAATAAAAACTAAATAATTGTCACGTCAAAAATGCAATTTGGGAAATATTTATATCTAAAAGTTAGGTGGCACAGTAGTTATAATACCCATTTCGGATTCGGGAATTTAAGTTCGAATGCCAGTATAAAAATGGAAAAACTTTTATCGGATTTTCAAATTTGGTTTCCAGTGTTCATCAATAATATAAAATAAATTAACATAAAAATATAAAAAAAAAAACCTATCAGTGGCGAATTGGTTAGGACGTCGGCCTTTTAATCGATGGATCTCGGATTCAAACCCTGGTCGGATCATATCTAATAAAATCATATAATTTATAAAATATATACCAGCCACATCTGAAAAGAAAAGGCTGAATCATTCGCACTTATCACATTGTATGTGGTAGGGGACTGTTCATAAATAAATAAATAAAACAAATACAAAATATAAACATAGATAGTTTATATATGAATAATATAACTTTCGAATGCAGAAATATACCGTTAAACTTAAATGCAAAATTATTACAATATATACAAAAAATATAAAAAATTGCCCCTTATAAATTATTAGGCGTTTCTACATGTTATAATACCTACTACACTACCTCATTTATTAAATTTATATCGAATTCATTAAAGTCAATTCTAATTATAAGATCATAATATGTGCGGCGGCATCTATAATCTTTATGTTCTAACAGGTACCTTATACAGTAATGTCAAAACAATTTTTACAATAATGACAAAAATATATCCTGTCATAATTCTTCTCCATATATCCTGTCAAAATTCTTCTCCATTTTTTAAATTTTGAAATTAACAATGGCCATACTAACTATTTTATTTAGCCATTTATTCAACAAGCATTATCTATCAAAAATGAAGGCCATGACAGGTAATGGATTATTATACGGAAGCTCTTAAAATATTCATTTACAAATATATATTAACGCTTTTTAATATAAGTTTATACAATTATTTTACATTCTTCGCAACTATTATTAAAAATTTCAATTAAAAAATATTTGAAAAATAATTCGATTATAAGTTAGAAACTTTCAACGTTTAACATTACAAAAGAAAAATTAAATTTATAACATAGAAATTACAAGAATTTTAGCAAAAAAAAAAAAATTAAAATAAAAAATTTTTGTAATACACTAATTTTAAATTTTTGTATTTAATGAAAATAAAACCAGCAATTTTAAATTAAAACCAAATTGAATAAAAATGTATGACGTCATTAATTCTCTTTGTTATATTAATCGGTTTTTTGTTTTTTTGTTCATATGTGTACAATTATGTATATTATATATGATAGATAATATATAGAAGGCCATTGTAAGAAAACGCGACAGAATACACAATATAATAATAATAATCTCAACAATTATTAACCTGACTACTTAATGAATTGTGGTTCATATACACTAGGCATAAGATATAGGGACTTGTTGTTTATTATAAGAAAAAAAACTAAAATAAAACATTTTGTATGTACAAGTTTTCTTTGTTAATTTGGTTTTTTTTATATTTTTCCTTATTAAGGTACAAAAATATTCTGTCAACGTTTTATTGAATTACGAGAATATTTTTATATTTTTTTACACAAAAAAAAAAAAGACTTTATCTATTCAGACACTTAAAATGTACTTGAAATTGAACTGCTTACATTTTTATATTTTTCATCAATATAAAATACTATATTGAGCATTTAAAGTGATTTATGAGTTTAAAATAACAAAATATAAAACTAATATGTATATATATATACACTTATTATGAAAAACTGTATATGAGGTCTTATTATAAATTATATATATATATATATTCAAAAAAAAAATAACGAATTGGAACTAATGAGGTTATAAGAATAGCAATAACCTTATTGAAGACTTTGCATATATATAGATTATGTATTACAAATTACAATAATACAATTTTGCAAGATTTTAAATATATACATATATATATGTTACTCGTACACGTATATTAAATATAGTCGAACAGAATTCTATATTTTTATTTTAAAAACTTACTTTATACAATATAGTTCTTTTTTTTTTAATATTCTAATTTTGTATTTTTTAAGCAAACAAATTTGCATTCACAATGTATTTTTTTTTTAATGTAAAGTATTTATAAAGTCTTCTCGGATTATGGCAATTTTTTTTTTTTGCAAAAAATAGAATTAAAAAATAAAAAAAAGACAACAATATATTATTTGATAATATATCAAAAAATCTATATAGATTTAAAAAAAAAATTGAATGAATTTAAAGCTGATTTATAGGTCACCGAATTAGTTAAGGTTTTTTTTTTTTATGTATTCATGTATTTATCTATTAAAAAAGTTAACAGTAAAATAAAAAAGAGTTTAAGTAGATCCTGTATTTTTGTACAAATTATTTAAAAGAATTTATAACCATTGTTAATAAAATACAAGGTTCTTATATTTAAGTAATATTTAGATTTTATTAGAATAGATTGTAACACCTACATAATTAGAAGAGGTCATTTATATATTATATTATTTATATAATATTAAATTAAATTTTAGT
Organism: Dolichopus griseipennis; assembly: GCA_963082915.1. Taxonomy (NCBI): domain Eukaryota; kingdom Metazoa; phylum Arthropoda; class Insecta; order Diptera; family Dolichopodidae; genus Dolichopus; species Dolichopus griseipennis. The sequence continues at coordinate 57,168,605 of OY720443.1, forward strand.
TGTTCCGATTTGTTAAATTCTTCAAGTTAGCAGATATAGATTTTTGGTTCAAGAGTCCTTACTTTTAAAGAAACCCTTTTATATTTTTATATTGGCTTTGTCAAATTGAATTCTTAAGTTCAACTTTTGCATTAGGTAAGTTCTTACCATCTTCGGAGTTAAACGTTAAGTTTAAGATGGCCTAAATAATAATAAAAATACAACTCTGCACTTTTAAATTACAAGTATTTGGTCTGTATCCACTTTGACATTACTTACCTTATGAGAAAAATCATTGAACTGAGTTCTTCTACAGTAATTAAGTATGTTAATAATTTTAATTATATTTGTAAGTTTCCAAAAATAATTTTAGAATAAAACAAACTTCAAATGTACTTTGTATTGCACTTTATAGAGGGAATATTATTAAAATTTTTTGCAAATTTGCTTTCCAAACTTTTTATTTTTTCATAACTTTACTTCAATATTTTATTTTTAACTTAATATATTTCTCATTTTTACGCAATTTTTATTTAAACAAAGTTATTCAGATGACTTTGAGATTTTGATTCAATATTCATACATCGTTAAATAATGCTAAAATAATTAAGCCACCTAAAATTTAATGAAAATTCCATATTCTGGGAAACATTCAAAATAAAAAGTAATTTAATCTTACAGTTTTAATTTTAGTCAGATTCTGTAATTTATAATGAAATTTTTAGTGGTATAATGACATTTATTTTACAAAGGTTATGCATTAAAATATAATTATGTTTGTTTTAATTAAGATAAACATTTCAAAATAATTTTTTTTTATTAAATTTATTTTGGTAAAAATTTCAAATAAATGTTATTAACAAATCAAGTAAGCATTCCACTGATTGAATTTATTTTAAATTTCATTTATAATTATTAATTAGAATAACCATTAATTGCAATATAGACTACTATAATGGTAATTCTTCGTTTTGGTTCATACTAATGTCAATAATTTAATAGTATTATTTATTACTTAACCTTCCTTTTTTTAATTTTAATATTCTTATTCTTGTAATACAATTATTACTAAAAAAATTTGTTCTCTATTACATAATTTACTATATATATTATGAATACATTAATTCTCTAAAATTACTAAGTAAAAACAAAACAATATATTTAAACTGTCATTTAAGTCTTCATCAATATGCTAATTAATTGCTTACTTTTAAGTCTAGTTAATTATTATATACTCTCGTGACTCTTTAATTTCAGAAAGTTTCCGTCTTAAGTCTTTCATTTTTTTTATACAAATAAGAAGATAAATTCATATTTTTATAGTTTATTTGAAAATCTATGTCATATTCTTTATATTTATGATACAAGATTATTATATACAATGACAATTTAATAGATGACATAAACCTTTATATACAATTATCTATAACTAGCCTAAATATTACCATAAAAGCAAATTCTTTATTTACAGTTATAAATATACATGTATTTATTAAGAATAATAGTTTATAAAATTAAGCATAAGTATAAGACAAGGTACACCAATCACGAAACGATCTGAGAAAAATATCTAATACATCTGCGCAAGATTAATAAATAAACAAGAAGGATGCAGATGATTCTTAAACGCTAGGAAACGATTCTATAATTAATTTAATTGTATTGTAAAGTAAAAAAGTTAAATATATATTCAAATTTTTAAAATATAATATAGTAATTGTTAATTTCCTTTCTTTTCTTTGTTACTTTACCAAATTTCTTAATCATATTTCAATTTTATACACAATTTTAATTTTTATAAATCCTTTAAAAATATTTAATTGCTTTAGAATAAAGATCAATAAACTTTAATTCAGTTAGTCACAAGTAATACAACAAAAAAAAGAGATTTAAAAACTAAAAAATTTATTATACAAATAATAAATATAGAAAAAAGGTAGCATATCTAACAATCATGAATTCGGGGGGGTTAAAAAATTATTATTATTATAATAATTAAAAAAATTCAAAATAAAAACATATAATTCAATTTAAAAATATAAGTCATGGATGTCAAAAAAAAAATCAAAACATTCCTTATTAGTTATTTCTTTTTAACTTAAATACCATATAACTAAAAAAGGATTTTAAACTTTTGGAATCTCAAAGTATTAACTTCTATATTCTTCAAAGTATGATAAATTCAAAAATAAGCATACTTTATTCAACATTTCAATGATTTCGATTTGATTTCTTTGAATTTGAAAATATAAATCACAGATACAAAAATATAAATCAAAAAATTTCTAATTCATAATTTAATCTATAATACAGGGCATATATTAATAAAGAAATCTTATTCCATATAATTCATTAAAGTCTAAAAGAACAGAAAATTGCGAATTGTAAATGTTTGATCAATGCTTCTTAATCATGACTTCTCAATCATAACTTCTCAATCATGACTTTCTTGTATCTCAAGAACCTAAGTCCAACATGTACTTATAGAACATAGACGCTTATTATCAAAGCAATTAAGCAATTATCACATTAAAAAATCTGTTAATAAAAAACTTTCTTTACTATTTACATTTTTCAAAAACAAAAAAACAAAAGATAGACACAAAAAGAAATAAAACTATATTTAAATAAATTGCATTATTAATCGATTGCAAAGTTTGTAACGAAAGTTATTAAACTTTAAAAAATAAAAATATAATACCAATTAAATCAAATTAATTCATTAATTAAAATCAATTAAAATATCAAAACACAAAAATCCTTATCTACCTCAATTAAAAAAAAAAAAAAACAAAAAAAAATACAAAATAAAATTTTCTATTTAATATTAATATGTATATATTCCATATAAAATATATATATATATTTAAATGTTATAACAAACAAGAATATACCTAGTATGGTTAAGTATTTCAGTTTATTTTAAATAAAATTAATGAACATCCGCATGGCAACCTTTATTTTATGTTTTTCTTGTTTTTTTTTCTTTAAGTTTTTGTTTTTAAATAAATGTATACATATATCTAGATCTACCGTATACATATATCTAGATCTACCGTATACATATATCTAGATCTATATTTGTACGTATATATCCATCTCGCTTTATATATTTTTCTATAGTTGTAGCGATAAAATATAAAAACTAGCTTTTTTTTTGTTAAGACAAAAACAAAAAAAAATAAAAACAAGGCGCACATTTAAAAAAAAAAAATATCACCAACATTTATTATCTGTTTGAGTCACACAAATATCATTTCTTCTCGCTATATATCTATTTAAATATAATTTAATTTACTTTTCGTTATACATATATGTACATATATATATACACAATATATAAATTCCCCACATGTATACGTTGATGATCTTGAAAGTTTTTTTTTTTTAAACGTACTTTTAGTACAAGAAATTGAAAATGTTTTTTTAATTTTAAATTTGAAACAAACTATAACGAACAAACTAACGCCCACTTTAGGTTTCCTTGAATACAACATTTAAAAAAAAAAATTTAAATTTTAAAGTTACAGAAAATAAAAAAAAAATATGTTAATTTGTATATTTTATAAAAATCGTCGTCAACTTTAGGTACTTAGTACTTAGTAGAAGCTAAAAAACGAAACAAAAAATAAAAAAATTAAAAAAAAAAAAACAGCATCTTTATACTCGCATTATAGTCATGATTGTTGTCATCGTCGTCGTCGTCCTTAGCATCACATCTTACTCGCTTTTTTTATTTCTCATTTTGAATTTTCCAATTTCTTTTTATACCCTTAAGAAAAAAAAAATAAAAACGAAGATAAAAAAAAAAACGAAGAAAACAAAAACAGAAAAAAAAATTTATGATAAATTTCTTAAATAAAATTATGTTTTTGTTTTTTTTTTTTTTGTATTTTTCTATTGAATAACAGGGTGTACAAAATGATACAAGTCATATTTTAAATTGAAAACGCTTTGCTTCCAAAGCTTTCAAGACGTATTCAAGCTTTATTGTATTCCTACACCTAAAATTAAAATATCTTAAATTAGTTTGGTGTCCAAGCACAGCACTTAAAAATGACACTTTTCGAAAATCGCTCTCTTACTATATTATCGCACTCTTTGTCGCACTTAAAACAAGGCTTGTTGTAAAAGGTGATATCCTCGTACCTTGGTAATCAGAAATATGATCGACGACATGTATAACAGGTGTACTCACCAGCTTTTTAATTGTATTTAAATATATAGAAATCAAGAGATCGACTTTCAAAAACGTCTTAAAAAAGTGAAGCTCCAAAAATATAAGGTTCCACTTTTGAGACTTTTTTAATTTAATTTATTTTTAGTTACTATTATAGTGTCGATGTCTCTAATCTTTTTTTAAACGCGTCGTTCCGTTACTAAAATACTGGATTTACATTCAATTTACTTCTTTGTCCTTTTTGTATTATACGAATTAGTCATTTAGTGTAATAGCTAGTGTAGTCAAAAAAATGTACGCTATTCAGGTTTTGTACGCTATTCATGAATTCACTGAATATAATTTGAAGTTTTTCGAAATTTGAGTTATAAGACAGTAAATACTAAAAAAGTAGCCTCAATATTGTACAGTTATCTTTTTTAATGTTTTTATATATACATAAAAGTATATTATATCGGAATTCAGAATGATATTTTTTTTTTAATATAATTAATTATAATTTTATATTAAGTAAAATAAAAGAAACCTTATATGTCCCTCTAAAATAGATTTATATAAAAATAATGAAAGAGAAGAGATAAAACTTATCAAATGTTATTGGGGTCTGTCTGGCCGAATGGTAAAGTACCTGAGCTTATAATAATTAATATTGTTTGAATTGAGTTCTACACAGTAGTTTTCTGAAATTCAAATTTTAAATCTTGCCTATGCCGCTAAAGATTTTCCTAACACCTCCACATTTGAAGCTGGATCTAATAAACCTAAAGTCTAATGATTATAAACAATTAATGAGCTTATAATTTTTGATAAATTATTTTAGCCTTCATAAAATAAAAAACTTGACCCCTTGTTGGAAATATGTATTTATTTCATAATATATTAAAATGCGATCGAGCATTATTAGTCCACCTACAAACATTATTTTTGCAACATTGTTACATCAGATTCGTATTTAAGATTTTTGAATAATAACTTTATAACTAATGCATTTCTTAGAACTAGAAATATTATATTTGTATTTTAATATTCTGATATGTTGGGCGGACTGGATTTCACTTAATCTTTTTCTGGGCTAATTAGCCTTTTAACTGACTTTATATATTAGGCTATAGCTTTAAAAATATTTTTTTTTTATATGTAAGGATAATCGTTTTTTAGACATTCATTAAGAAACAGGCACCTATTGCTTATTTCACATAAAAACAATTTTAAATTTTAGATAATTTAAGTATTAATGTCTTATAATAATAAGATATAATTTTTAAAAGAAATCTATTAAATATTAAATTGATTAATATATAAATTTAATTTCAGAGCAATTTAGCCAAATTACTTTTAAGGCAATTTAATCATTTTAAATCAAAGGCATATATATATTTAAAAAAAACACACAAACATTAAAAACAATGAATCCCCCTACTTTAACAGATTTTTTTTTTTAATTTGAACAGAAGAAGACTATTAACTTAAGATCGAAGTTAACAACATTTGAAATTGAACTTGATTTTTAAACCCAAAAAAAAAAAAAAAAAAAATAGTTTAATTCAATTTTTATGTTACAACAAGTAAAGAAAAATATATATATATATATATAATAAAAATTTAATTTATAAATAAGTTTTAATTTGATATGTATTACTAAACGAATTTTCCTTTTATAATATAAAAAAATTTCTTTTTTTTAAGCGCTAACACCTGTCTTAACCCCTGTCTATACCATAGGTACATGTTGCAACAGGTGGTCATATTATATTCGTGTCATAATGAATTCCACATACAATTTAAACATAAGATAGTACTAGGTCTTATATAACATGTAAAAATGTCTTAGATTTTCAATAGATACAATTCTATTTTTGCTTATATTGTAATATTTTGAATTTGATTTATGTGGTGTTTTATATCTGTGAGTTATATTATTCAATTAAATTACTTGTTTATATTGTTACATTAAATGTATTTTTTATTAAAGACATATAATTATTAATTATTGATAATCCATATTAATTTGAACCCAATGGTGAATCGAATGGTAGCTGAGTTTAACATTATTAAGTATTTAATTGATGTAACTGATGTGATGTTCAATTTTTTTTTTTAATTTTAAAATCTGTGTGTAGGTATAGAAAAATTATAAAAAAAATTAATTTCAGTCCAATAGTCAAATAGTTATAATTTAATATTATATGCAGCCTTCTAATTTAGAGAGTTTAGCTTTAAATCTTATTTTATTTAGATAAATTAAAATTACACATTAATTTAGTATCAATATGGGTAATAATCTTTTATTTTCAAGAATTAACGAAAATTCTTTAAAGCTTCCCATAATCCATTCTAAAATCATCTTCTTGAAGTTAAGTAAATTCTCCATAATTTATCACGGGGTTCTTATGGGTAGTGTTGGACAAATGAGCAGTTCAATTTTAAGATTGTTATTGATAGTTATAAACTATAGTATAGAATAAAAGTTGGAGTTCTTCTAAATGTGTAACATATTAATTACCAATTATAAGAATACATAAGATATTGTAATTGTAATATTGTAATACTATAATTATGGTATAGTACTAATATTTGCCCTAATAGGTATCTATAAAACAATCTTAATGATTACATTTGAAGAAGACTAAGCACTGAAGTGATTTATTTGACGAATGTTTTGTAATTCATCGAGTTATCAAAGCACCAATAGCTCCAATCTAAAAATGTGAATTTTCGACTTTTTTGTTTTTATTCCTTTTATACTCCTATAAGAAGTATAGGACATTCATCAAGTCATTTTAGACTAAACTTCAGTTTTATTAATCATTATTTTCACCAACCCGTTAATAACTCGACTGTGGTTATTATATAAGATTAAAAATGAATATAGCTGCACAAATCCTAAATTTTGTTTTTGTGTCATCTATTATCTTACTTTAAACTTTTATACTTTGCTTTAAATTTTAGTTATTACTAGAGTTATTAATATATTGTTTTATATTACGATATACTTACACAATTTTTTATCCTATATATTTTATTTGACTGGGGTTTGAATCTGAGACCCTGAATTAAGAAAATCTTCTTCTTAATCAATACACCATTGGTCAGATATTCGAATTAATTATGTTTTAAAGGCACTCATATTAGTAGGATACTATTCAGACCGTAAGATACTACATTTTTATCACTAATAATACACGAAAACTTAAAATGCTAATACTTATTTAATTAATTTCAATATTTTTTTTAATAAATACTAAAAAATTTAATATGTATCTTATAATATTAATCAACAACGGTTTTTTTTTTATTTTACTCATTACTTTTTTCTTTTTTTTTTTTATATATAAATTTCATTCAAAGAAAACCAATAACCTTTCCTCTGATTAATTTTAAAATATTTTAAGATTTCGATTTTTTTTTTTTTTTTTTTTTTTATTTAATTTTCGTCTTAAATCGAATAAAAAAAGAAAAACAAAATAAAAAAAAAAATAACCGAAAAAAATTTTTATAAAGAACATAGAATGGGGATATTTTAAGTATCTGAGTACATATTTATAATACACATATCTATATATATATATATATATACAAATATAAAATATAAATCGAATAAATATACATATTTACGTGTAAAAAAAAAGTAAAGATTTTTTTTTTTTTCTTAACCTTTTAAAAACTGGTTTAGAAGAAGTTCTTAACTTCAGTATATATATATTTTATATATATGTATATGCTTGAAGCCCAAAAAAATGAAAACTAAATATAAATTTTTTGTTTTTTTGTACAATACAGAGACAAGTCGCGCAATCATGTAGCGCATTTTTTTTTTTTTTTTTTTTTAAGAAATTCCTTTTTTTTTTTAAACCATGTTTTTTTTGTTTTTTTATAATCATGCCTACAGCAATAACTCGTTGATAATGGTAGTTAAATTTAAAAAAAAAAAACAGTTGAACGAGTTGAACAAGCTATTTATATATAAAAATATATATATACAAATATATTTATCCCATTTTTTTTTTTTTTAAATTATCTTAATTCTATTATATATATGTATTCCTTTTCCCTCATATCGGATGCTGGGGTGAAACTTGTTTAGTGATATGGTATATATGTATATAAAATATTTAATAGTTTCCGAAAATTATTTCGAAAATTAAATTTAAAACATATACATAATGTAATACATAATATATATGTATATAAGATTATTTTCAAAGTAAAAAAGAGTTTATGAAATTTTAATTTAATTCTAGATAAATGCAATTAAGGGAAATAAAAGAAATTTATTTCATTTTACAAAAAGAATTTATATCAAAAATTCTATAATTGACATCGTAAAAAGTTAATTATTAAGTGAATTTAAATTAGGCCGTAAGGCCTAGATGTTAGGAGTGCCCTTGTTATCACTTCATATAAAGCAACACCATGTGAAACCGAATAAGAATAGTATTGAACAACTTTGCAATTTTAAATATACTTTGGATTCTATTTGAACTAGTAATAAAGTAATAGATTAAAATGGTTAGGCTAAATGGTAGAGTAATTGGAGTGCCAATCTCTTATTGAGGGCTCCTAGATAACACCTCAGTAAAATAAAGTTTTATTTGTTTTATGATTCAACTCAGCTTTCATACGTGTTTTCAGGTTTTGAATCGTGTCATAATAATGACTAATAAAAAAATAAACTAATGTAAAACATAAAAAAATATTTTAATTTAAAAATTTAACTCACAGATAAAAAACAAAACTTTTCATTAAATTTTATAATTCAAATATAAAATTATTTCAATATAGTGTATTTATAGATCTATACACTGAAAAGAATTGTATTAATTTAAATCTAAGGTATTCTAATTTGGATGAAGTCTAGTCCGACTTATAAGTAAGATCAGAAACTGCCGAGTGCGTTGCTGGGTGTATTGTATATTTTGAAATTTTATTTTTTAGTAAAGAAATATGTAAGCAAGTGTGTATATAATATTATTAAAAAAAGGGTAAATAAATACTTTAATTTATTAAATAAACAAAATCTTTTCTGAATGGAATAAGTGTTCACTAATTCATTCAAAACCTGGAACATCGTTTATTTTTTCTCAAAAATATTTCATACTAAAAAAGATTATATGAATTTGTACCTCTTCTTATTATCTTTACTCTATGGTAAGATCAATTTTAAGAATCAGAGTTTTATAAATAAAATGATACACATACCATCTTCTCAGTTTCTAAGAGGTGCTTATTACACAGACAAACTTCTTTAGCTCAAAGTTGAAAAAGAAAATGGCTTTTTATTAAAACAATCCAATCTCTAATTACTATAATATATAAATGAAGATTTTAATAATAAATTTTTAATTAAAAATTAAACATAAAGTTTTATTATATCCTATATTGGTTTTTGCTATAAAATTAAAGATACTAATAAACGGATAATCTAACTATTCAAGCTTAACAACGAGTGAATCCATATAAAAATCTGGAACGAATGATTAGTTATTAAATAAAACAAAATGTCAGGTATTATTCGGCTCAAATAAAGCTTTAAATTTGTATTTTAAAATTAAATTTTAAATAAAACTACCAAATTGAAACCACACTGAATTATCGATTAAAAAAAATATTTCAAATAACCGATTTTCTTTTGATATACGAGTACTATTATGTAAATGCTAAGAATCGATGACACATTTAAAATACTTTAAAAATAAATATTAAAAATGTTAATTTATTTGTAGCTTCAAAGGCAATTATGGACTAATTTATATTAATTATATATTTTAATTATAAAAATTTTAATATATTATATTAATTTTATTTTTGAAAAATTAACAAATAAGCTCTGAATCTACATAAAACAACTACATAAATGCTTTTATGTACAAAAAATATTACAACAAAATAATATAGCATACTTTAAGGCTTCACAAAATGATGATGAATTTCTAACAATAGTAATATATCTTACATACATATAAATTTTGATTAAATGAATCTGTAATTTAAATTTGTATTTTAAATTAGGCTTAAAACCAATTAAAAGATGGTAATAAATGAAAAAAAATTTTAAAAGTTAATGTATTATAAATTCTCTATGAAAAAGATAGGATCAATTTAACAGATATTTGATTTTATTTCTTCTTCTATAATCTCATTTATATAAACATTAGGATTATTATTTAATATCTTATTATTTAATATATTATTTAATAGAACCAGTATTAGTTCTATAATTAAATTAAAATATTAAAAAAAAATAAATAATATTATAATAATTAATGACGAAAACTCTTACCATCATTCATTTATTTTTTAATATCCATAATACTTTTTTTACTTATTTGCAAATACAAAAGCAATATAACGATCCTTAAGATATATATATATATATATATACGTAAATACAAGATATATAAGTTTAAATTTAAATTTATATTTTATGTTTGTTATGTTATGACTTTCGTTAAGGCCATGTACAAATAAATTTTAAACATAATTCTTAAATACTTAATGAGTTTTCTTCTTCTAAAAAAAAAAAAAAACAATAACAACAATTTCAAAAGCCCAAAATTTTTTATATTACTTCTTTAGGTGCTTTTTACCTTTTTTTTTCTTTCTTTAAATATAAATAATATATATATATATATATATAATAATCTTTAAAGTACATTGTCCCCAATATGGTGAATATCAATTAAAATTAAAAAAAATTTTTTAAATTTTTTGATTTTTTTAATTTTGTTTTTTTTTTGGTACATGTACATCTTAAAACTTTTAAAAATTCACAGGGCTCTTAATTATTTAAACAACTTATTTTTTCCCTTCATATTTTTTAATATTTATGTATTTATAAAATCTGTCAATTTAAATTATTTTTGCGAGAAGAATTTTTCAAAAAAAAAAAAAACTGAAATTTATTAAAAAATTAAAAAAAAAAAAAAAGTTGAATATATCTTGAGATAATTGTAGATGATGATTTATAACGCTGTCAAAGAAAATATAGTAGTTATATATTAACTTAGTAGTTATAGAAATCTAAAGAATTCTTTAGATAGAGAATACGAAGGGTTCACTAAATTTGAACTTTTTTTTTAAAACCTTGTTTTAACAAGTGGGATTGTTGGTCAACAAGAGATTAATACATAGTATTAATGATTAATCATTAATCAATCTGAAACCAATAAAATATGACTCACTAATTCATATTCTATAATAAAATAAGAAATTGATCAATTTTTGTTGTAAATTTATCAAAAGATGAAATTTTCTGTTGCATTAGTCAGTTATATAAATTCAAATTAAATATTTCTTAAAAGAATTCAAGTATAGCTGCTGGCAGGGATAGTATACCCTTTAAAATTAAATTAATTCAATATTCTAGACAATTATTCTAAATGGTGCAGCGTCATAACTCCCAGAGCTATAAATCCATTAGGGACTAGTGACTCATTTAATGGGACATAAGTCCCTAAAGGACTTAAGACTCATAGCGATGAACCATAACACCCTAGAGGCCTTGGCTCAAGTATTTTCAAAAAAAAAACATTCTCTTTTTTCTACGTAATCCAAAAAAGAGATTCTCAATTTTTAATTCTTATTATTACTGGAGTAGCTATATGGCAGTCATCAGAATAATTATTAACTAAAGGATCAAAAAAATACCGTTTTTTTTTTGTATTGTATATAAGGCCTATGTCAGGTAAATTTAGTTTTTCAGCCTCAAATAAATCGGTTGAGTGGAACAGTGGTTAGAATACCGATCTTCCATATACAAAAGACTCAATATGAATCCCCGTGAAATGAAAAAGCTTTAATATGGCTTTCGACTCGACTCAGCTGCCGTTCGTCGGGGTTCAAATTAATGGCTTTATCAATAATTTATAATTTTATATTTTTAATAAAAAAATACTTTAAAATAACAATATAAACAAATACAAAATATAAACAAATAATTTAGTTCAATAATATAATTCACAGATATAGAATACCACAAAACAGAATTGTACCTATTGCAAATCTAAGACGTTTCTACATGTTATAAGGCGTAGTACTATCTCATGTTTATATTGTTTGTGGAATTCATTAAGAATCAATAATAACACGAATATAATATGGCCCCTATGTCCAACATGTACAGGCTTAATAGTCTAACAATTGAACAGTTAGCACAAAAAAAAAAAGGCTATATGTATAACATAAATTCTAAATTATTTTCTTGGTACCAAAATCAAACATTCACAAACCAGATTATTCGAAACTTAAAAGCATTTTCAATTTATTTTGATTTTATCATTAAAGTTGCATTTTCCATTCCTATTGCACAATACACGTTAATTTATTGCTTTTAATTCTTAGAAATGCACATGTCTCAGAAAATGAACTTTGATAACAAATCTTGTGTAATATCTTGCACTCAGGTGCGTTATATAATATTGTTGAGCCAGATGATTTACCGAAATAAGAACTCTTTATAAGAACGCAGCAAACACAGTTATAACTATCCAACTCTTAATATTTTTTTCTTATAGAAATTTCAGGATTCGTAGATTTTTTTCATAAATTTGCCTTTTTCTATAAATTTCACTTTAATGCATTGTCAAGTATGTAATGTGTATGTAATATTAGAAACTTAAAACAAATTTTCTTTTAATCAAATGATGATTTTTTTGAAAATGGTGAAATTTTAAAAAATTTTACCTTAAAACTTTTTAATCTTGTCTGTGTGTTCATTTATAAGTTGTATTCAAAATGAGAATATTCTATTTTAATTATAAAATATATATGTATTAAAGATATAATTATCCTGAACTAATAAAAAGGTAGATCTCAGAGTGATAACAAGGGTAAACATGGGCCATTTGAAGCTAAGAAATGGAGGACGAAACGGTTCTCCCGGTTCTAAGCCAATGCGAAGAAAGCCTAAGACTAAGGATCTTAGGAGGAGGATACTAGCAAGACTTTAATTTTTTAAGGGAGTTAGACCAGAGTAAATTAGTATGGTCTGTCAATAGTTGAATGGGAAATAACTTCACTTCTTTCTTGAATTTTCTAAATGTATAAGTATTTTGGGAAACAAATAAGTTGGTAATGTGTTCCATAATTTAGCGGGCCGATTTAAAAAAGAGTTCCTATATTTCAGAATTTCAGTGCGAAAAAGCTCTACAGAATACATATACGTTGATAGTTTTTTGTGGTGTATTATCATTGATAAAACGAAAAGCTGTTTTTTATATCATATCCAGATATTGATGAGGGCACCTAACATTCAAGCAAATATGTGAGAGTTATATTCAAGTCTCGACGATTAGTTCTAATATATTTGAAGTAGGTGTAGGAAATGTAAAGTATTTTCTACTATTACAGTTTGTATCAGTTAATAAGATCGTCCAATAAGAATGGGCAATTTTAATTTTTGATTGGAATTTAATAATATTAAACTATTTTATAATAAGTATATTCAAGTCCAAAAGCTCACTTCTCCTTAGTTTATAAGAACAAAATATTAAAATTTCACCTAACGATTAAATGTTATAAATACATATATATTTTTTTAATTTACCTTTTTTGTTTTTATAGCTCAAACTTAATTGTGAGTTAGTCTTGCAGCTAAACTTTTCCATTAATTCCCTAATAATGAAAGAGTTATTTTATCAACCAATTGATTGGTATAAATATTAAAATTATAATGATGCAGGGGGACAAGTTGTATAATAGATACAATGATTTTTAGTAGAACACACAGTTCCAATCAATTTTTTTATGAATTACTTTATTTAAAACTTTCAAATAATATTCTACATTACAAAATAATGGAATCCATTTACGGGGTATAGTTTTATTAAATATTAAAATAAAAAAATTAAAATAAATAATTAAACAGAAAAATTATTAAATATTTTAGTTTATTATATAATTATATAAGAATACCCTAAATATCTAATTAAAATTAAAATATTATATGTATATAATTTATTTAAAAGTATCATAAATATATTTATAAAATAGATTTAATTAATGTACATAACCTTTTGTACTTTTACATATATATATTGAATAAATATATAAAAAATATAAGATCATCATTATAAAATTGTACAACGATAGCAAAAAAAAAAATATAAAAAAACAAATTTCTAAAGTGAAAAAAATCATTTAAATCTTTTTACATCCAAGTACCAAAAACTTTACTCTCTTGTAATAAAATTCGCAATACAAAATATCGCCGTAGGAAACTTTCCAATTAAGAAAAAAAAAAAATAAAATAAAACGCGAAAGATCATTATATACACATACATGCACACATTCATTACATTAAATATAATATAAAAACTGGGATTGATCACATACAAAAAGTTTAAGATTTTGGCATGTGCGAAGAAGTCAGACAGCTTAGATAAAAATGTCGGGATGCATAAAAAAAAAATTCAAAAAAAAAAAACTTACAAAAACATGAAACCAGTTTGAAAATTCTTTTTCATCTTTTTAACTCCAAAAAGACAATTTAAAAAAACAAAAAACAAAATGAACCATAGAATATATTCTTTTTATTTCGGTTATAAAAAAAAAAAAAAATCAAAGCGTTCAAAATCGAAAAAAAATCAGCAGAAAAATACAAAAATAACAAAATTTGTCTTCGTTTCTCTTTATCGCTGATTTTTACAATCACATTGAACTCTAATGGTTTAATTTTTTGTATTTTTTTCTTATTATTAACTTAAAGGAACAATATAAAACTTTAGATTTAATTTAAAACATTATTATTAGTTTGATTCAAAAATAACGCTTTCATCGAAAGTTAAAAATTTCTTATGTACAAGAATTCGAATTGATATTTATATAATTTAAAACGATTTTTTTTAAGGCCCAGGTTCGAATCCCAGTAAAAATAACTCGGCTCAGTAACAATTCGCCATTGGGTTTAAATTAATGGCTTAAACAATAATTAATAATTGTATATCTTTAATAAAACAAATAAATTAACATAACAATATATAAATAAATATTTTTTTATTTTTTTTATTAATAATTTATTTTTTTATTAATTCAGGAATGTAACTCACAGATATAGAATACCATATAACTCTAATACAAAAATTATTACAATATAAACAAAATAGAACTGTATCCTATTGAACATCTAAGACATTTCTACATGTTATAAGGAGTAGTTCTAATAATATGAACTAATAATATAATATTTCCCCCTGTTCCGACATGCACATTATATAGTCAGGCTGTTTAGCCGTATAACAGCCGTATAACAGTTGTCAATACAAAAAATTTAAAACGTATCTATATATCCATTTATCCAGATAATAAAGATCACGCTTATATAATCGAAGAAAAAAAAAATCCAAACACGTTATAATTCAAACATTTTCAAGAATCCAAAAATTCAAATTCAAATACGTCAAAAGTTTATTTTGGAAAATCCTGATGCATTTGGATTATGCAGAACTTTAAATGCAGTACTTTTTTGTGATTAAATTTTTTGCTTCTGACTTATATTGTATGAAAGGATATTATATTGTTGAATATAAAATCAGGGTTCAAATAATTTGTTTGGTGGTGTTAAAGGGCGGTAACCCCATTATTTTAAATGTTTTGTTCCATAATTATGCATAAAAGTTATATAAGGTTTTCGGAGGTGGGTACACAATTCTTGAAAATTTCATAGGGCGCCTCTAGGAAGAAGAGTTAAGATCAATTTAGATTTAAATTCATAATCATGTATATGTATGTGTTTGTAAAATTCTGATAGCTTCACCGTCAACTATTTTTCCATATAAGTAACATAAAATTTATACACAAATGTATGCAGAATGCAGATATGTACAGAGGCTAATTACATGATGCGGAAAGGATTAAAATGCAAACTGCATACAAGCGATTAAGTTTAATGTAGACATCCCAATGTTTGATGGATAGAATAAAAATGATATAATAATATTGATAGCTGCATATTTACATATTATTTTTAAGAATCAAATATTGCAACTTATATTTTCAAAAATAAAAACCATTCTATCAAATTGAACTTTTTTAAAATTACAATGTTGCGAATGTATTAAAAATATTAAATTTTACTGAAACGTCTTAAAATATTTATGTAATTAATATTGTTAATACTAGAAACTTAAAATATTTTAACTTAATCCTAATCACTTTGTCCTCCACAAATAAATTTTTCAGATGGCTATAGTTTAGCAATTTTGAACTTCAGGAATTATTGGTACGAAACTTCTATGAAATTTTCAAAGAAATTTTTAAAATCCTTTACTTTATAGTAACTTTACATAGTATTAAACAAAATTTTTTTATGGAATAAAAATTTAGTTTCTGGAAAATGTTAAAAATTTTAATACAAATCAAAATATTAATAATTATTCTGTCTTTTTAAAATAGAATCAAACTTTTCATGTAGCCAAATATTATAAATAACTGATTTTGTCATAATTTACGGGTGTTCGTAATTTTTAGATTAGTAAATGATTGGTTTATTTGTTTAATTAGTACGATTAATTAACATCTATTTAAGTCGAACATATCTTAAATGACCCTCTTAATATAGACTTCTACTATTCATTGACGTTATACATTCTAGAACGATTGTTTAGATCCATTCTTGAATATATAATAAATTAGATCTTAAAGTTATTGTTTCTGGCATTCACGAAATATGCAATATAATTTGCAAATTATTAAAGTTGATTTACTTTCGAATCTGTCCGTAAGAACTGATCATGTTGTAATCTTAGCAGCCGATGGTAACTGGTAAGTAAAATATTGCCTAAATCTTGTATTTTTTACATTTAAATATAAAAAAAGAAACAAATAAACTAATAATGCAATTTTTTAAAATTTTTTATTTAACGGAAACTTGAAATTTTAAATAACAATGTCTATAAAATTTAAAAACAATTTTTTAGTTTAAATAAAAAAATTAATAAGTCTGTTTAGAGTATCAGACTAATGCATATAAAAAAAAAATACCAAACATTTTGAATTCGTACATTAAGTCTTTTGCAACCTACCCTTTTTTTAGATACATTTCGGAGGATGAATTAAAAAAAAAAATTAT
Source organism: Dolichopus griseipennis (assembly GCA_963082915.1). Classification (NCBI taxonomy): domain Eukaryota; kingdom Metazoa; phylum Arthropoda; class Insecta; order Diptera; family Dolichopodidae; genus Dolichopus; species Dolichopus griseipennis. Next base: position 57,185,830 of record OY720443.1, read on the forward strand.
GTAAAAAAATGCTATTTATTCTTAAATTAAAGTTACAATTGGATCTGAAGTTCAGATTTCATTATATAAAGTATACATATATTATATTTATTTTGTTTTATACTTGTTTAACTCAATACATATTTATTAAACATAAGAAAAAGGTACAAAAAAATCTTTTCATAAAAAAAAAGAAATAGAATAACTCGGTTTTATTTATATCTTCAATCGGCCGTTTTATTTTTAGAATTTACTTTACCAATGTGCAATAAAAAGGGTACAGTTGTGCGCACAAAAAACTGCATTCCATTGAAAAACTCCTCCTTAAGCACTGTAAGTTACTTTTGAAAGGTTAAATCACCTATGTTTTTGTATGTACGTATCTACTATGTATATTATATACAATTATGAATTTTTTTTTTTTGATTTTACCTTAATTTTATTCTACGAACAAGTTATAATGTAATACTCAAGTACATTAAAATGGATATTAGAGTATAAATAGTACGTACAAATATTCATATTAACATTTGGGAAAATTATTATTGATTATCAGAAATTACTTTAATAAAAATAACTTGGTACTTAAATTTTCACTTTAATTTTGGGTTAAGTTCTCTAATCATTATATTAAAAAAGGTATTTAAAATTTACTAAATGACTTTACCTTTAGATGTTAAATATTTTATATTGAAAAAGTATTTATTTTATTTTAAACTTTAATATTTGAAATAACAACAATACAAAAAAAATTCTTACTATATATTACTAGTTTCAATTGTAATAGTTTCAATTGAATACCATTTAGAATATTTATTTCCTTGATTTATATTTTTTTTATCTACTATATTATATAAAGAAGCAGCAATACCTTCTAATTCAATTAAATTACTTTTATAGTCCAATAAAACTTGATTCCAATTCATAAGTATTTCAATTAAATTTAGATCGCGTGAAAGTGATAGTTTTTGAAAATGTGTACTTAATATGATTCCAAACCACTGTAATATTTTTGCATCATCATTAAATTCAATACTGGTTTCTGGTCTTTCTTCTAAACATATATCTTTCGATATAATCATGTAATATAAATGCTGCATTAGTACTAAAGCTTCATCTAATTCAATTTCTGTTCTAACATATCTTAAAATTGAATGTTTATCAAAAGAACAAGAAAGAACAATGTTTAACAAATCAAAGGGCTTAGAAACAGCTATTTTTTTGGGTATTTTTAAATTTAAGTCTACATTGGGAAAATCAGATTCAGGGCAAGAATATTCCTTATTATCTGACATTTGTTCTTTTTGTGAAATGTTTTTTTCATCTAACTGTATATTTTTTAAGTTTTCCAATGTCGTTCCTTGCAAAGAGAACTTTAAAACATTGACCAAGATGCGTTCATATATATTTGAGTAAGTTCTTAAGCATACAGCAATATCTTCAATCAAATTTGCTTTTATTGCTAATGTAATTAGTTTTTCAGATATTTCTTGTTCACTTGCGCCATACTTTTTTAAATTTGAAGCAATAATTTCAAGTTCATTACGTGAATATGAATCTGCATTGCAATTAGACAAAAGATTAATTGAAAATGTTTCAACAGAAGGTTCAATTGACGATAAAATTTCAACATGCATATTTTGACTACATAAACTTTTAAATTCTTCATCAAATTTATTGCAGGGTTGATATGGTATCATATTTCCATCAGCTAAACTAGTAGTAATATCGCTTTCTTCATTACTTTGATTTGTAATTGATCTTTTCAATTTTCGTTGACTGTTGGCTATTTTAATATTTTCCTCAAGATTGTATTCTTCATTTACTTCATTTATTAAATCATCAACAGCTACGAATTTATTATCATTTGAAAATTGAGAACCAATCATATCAGAAAGCAATTCTTGATGTACATCAAATGATACAACAGATAAATTTTGTCCCATTGCCAGTAAAATAAAATTGTTAACGACCCAAAGTTTTGAAAAGTCAAAGAAAATTTTGAAAAATTGTTTTGCTTTGATAACTTTGTATTGTGTATTAAAGAGAATCAATGATCCTCCTTCTTGTGTAGTATTTGCACCGTATATAACAACGCAAAATTTTGTCAACCCGATTATTGACAATGGTTGGGTTGTATTTAAAACATCTAACATTGATATAAAGTTTCCAGGTGAATCCTCCGGCGCAGATTTGCCGTCCAAAGGTAACATAAATACTCTTTTGTCGGACCCTAAATACAAACAAATTAAAAAAAAATTTTTACTACCAGTTTTACCAGTTTTTCTATAATGAACTTACAAATTGTAATCAAACAGGGGCAAAATTCATTTTCAACTATGGTGTAGCCAGCTAATTTTAAACTATCATCGTGACGAACCAATTTGAAGGAAATTTTTTCTGCAATAGGTTTTAGCTCTTTATTTAATAAAATGGTAAATAGCTCAATTTCATTGTTTTTTTTAAGAAAATATGTTAAAATTTTATTGTGTGAATTTGGAAAACTGAATAATTTGCTTTGAAAAATTTCAATATTAATTGATAAATCGGCTTCAATTTCATCACACAATTTTCTATTTTCAATAGCAGAAGATAATGACTCACAGCTACCATTGTCATATAATACCAAAACTTCGTCATTTGTACTTGTTATTAGATCAAGAATTTTTTTCTTAAACTAAAAGTATAAATAAATTAAAAAAAAAAAAAAGACTTCCATTTGCAGATACCTTAAGCTTTTTAATTTTGTTTAGATCAGATGTGTCTTTATCCCAACAACGAAGGTTTGTATTACCAAAAACTCCTACATATTTCTTACTTGCTTTATTGTATACAACTTTAGAAGACAATTTATCCAAAACCGTCCAACTACATACTTCTTTTTGAGAAGCAATCTGGAAAAATTAAACCAAAATTTATAAAACATATGACATATATTCAAATTTATACGTACATTTGTAATGCTGATAACATTACGACCAATTGTTGCAATTATATTTCCTTTTTGGAAATCTTCTGATATTCCTATGAAATCTTTTGTATCATGAATAGGTCTCAAATGGTAATACGCCAAAAATTTTGTCATTTTACTAAAAGTTGAATTTGTTTTTAAAAATATTTCTGATTTTTTTTCTACAACACACAATCCTTCACTTCATTTAAAACACGTGTGATATTTGTTTATTTACAAAATTTTAACTTTTTAATTCAAACTTGAATTGAAAGAATGAATATTGCCATTGTTTGGTATTACAAAAAAAAACACAAACACAATGAAAACACTAACGAACACGCATTCCAACCCAATTCCACAGACCATAACTACTTACTAAAACTAAGCTCATTTATACGTAAAACAGGTAAGAATACCAGAAATCATATGCTTTTATTATAATTAGTAATTTGTAGTGCAGTGCCTTTGTAGTGCTAGTTTCACTCATTTTTAGAAAATATATTAATAAAATAATGAATGACTATTAATACGGTATACAACCAATTTGAATATGAGTATGTATATGACTTTCTTTTCAAATTTGATAAAACGAAAAATTTCATGGTACACTTAATTCTTCCATACAATTTCTTTCGTTTTAACTTTATTTGACAGCAAAGATTCAACGCAGCCTTGGCGCAAAAGTTAATCAACCTTTAACTTCTGCGCTTATTTGACAGCTAATTTTTTATGTTTTGTCAGCCATTTATATTTATTATTACTTTTTATTAAAAAGTTTTTAGTTTAGAAGGATATAGAATTATATATTTAAAAATTAAATTTATTTAAAAGTTTTAATATAAAAGTAAAATTAAAAATGTAACATAAAAATTTTTTTTTAGTTAATTATGGATGTTGCTATGATTGCGATTATTGTGGCCAAGGCTTTATATTGACGTTATGGTAGTCAAATTAAATAATGATAATATAATGTATAGCACCGTCTCTATATAAAACTTTATTTATTTTTTGTAAATAATTGTTAAGACTTTTTAAAATTTTAAATTAAAAATAATAACAATTTACAACTTTTTTGCTGTGTTAGTCATTGCTTTGTTAGTTCTATTTTTCAAAACTCCAAAAAGCTAAACAAATTCACAACTGTCAATTGTCATTAAATGTCATATTTACCATCTCAGGTGTTTTTTTATTCTTTTGGTTGAATTTGAAAACATTTCACAATTTTTATAAATTTTGGAAAATTAAATACGTCAATCGAAACAAGTCAACAAAATAACAAAATTAAAGATTTTTTTGCAATTTGTAATAAAAATATTATGGGTGGAAAAACTAAACAAGCTCCTAGAGTAAAAAACAATGCTCGTGTAAGTGTTATAAATTTTAAATCGACGCAAAATAAATTTTAATTATTTAATTTTAGCCGTCTAGTAGTGGGAGAAGTGCTGAACTTTTAGGAAGTACAGCACCTACATTTGTTGGCTTTGCGACACATTCCGATCTGGGAATGGTTCCTTTTGCTCCAGGATTTTCTACAATTGAGTCTTTTCCTGAAACCTTTGATAGCAACATTACTCCAGAATATCAATTAATATTGCGCAAGCTTTCAAAAAAGGATCCGGTTACAAAAGTAAAAGCACTTCAAGAACTTAATAGTCAAATACTCGACTCAGACGTAGATATTATTAAAACTATTTTACCATTATGGCCCAAATTTTATCAAAACCTTTCAAATGATGTTGAACATCGGGTTCGAGAATCTACCCAAACAGTACAGAATAACATTTCTTTAAAAGTTGGAAAATCTATAGCACCATATATTAAGCTTTTAGCACCAATATGGATAGCAAGTCGATTTGACAATTATGTACCAGCCGGAAGTACTGCCTTGTCGTCATTTAAATCATCGTTCCCACCCCATAAAATTCAAGAAGTGTTTTTATATTGTCAAAATGAAATAATCGACTATTTAATAAGAAATTTAACTTTTCATACAGCATCAACTTTAAGTAATATGAAAATCGTTACACCTCAAGATGCTGAAAATAAATATCAAAGAGTTATTATTAGTAGCATGAAAACTCTTTGTTTGTTTTTAGAGGAAACAACTTCGAAATTAAATTTAGAAGTTGATGAAAAACTAAAAACTTTATTACAAAATCAAAAGTTTTGGAGTTTTGTAAAACATAAAAATAACAATATCAAGTATGTATAATAGTGTGCAGTTAAATTTATTTGAGTTTCTAATTTATATTTCAGATCATCCTTTTTTGAATCATTAAGTGCCGTAGTACAATATGCGCCACGTATAGTAGAAAATAATAAAAGTCAAATGATACAAATTTGTTTTCAAAATTTAGATGATCTAGATCCTCTGTCTTCTCCTCATATTTGGGAATGTATTTTGTGCATTCAAACAACATTCAACGATTGGCACGAACAAATTAATTTTAAAAAAGTTATTCAACCAAAATTTAGCAATATATTTAAAACATTAGCAAATGGTGGAGCTTCTTCTATTTCCCGAAATTTTCTTCCTTTCTTGTCTCAACTTTCAGAAAAAGATATTAAAGACTTAAGCTTGTTTGAATTTTATACAGATTTTTTTGATAATATAAAAGCTATAATTCAATCATCTTTTCAAAATAATACTAACATAAGCAAATCAGATATTACATCTTTAATCATAGCTTATTTTGAATGTTTACGATATGTTTTTAAAAAGATAAGCAATGATGTTGAAAGAAATAAATCTCTTAGTGAAGTTTATCCAGCTTATTTAAAAAATTATATAATAGATTTCTTGCAATGGAGTTTAGAAAAAGAAAATGTATTAGTGAAAAGTATTTATAAAAATTGTGCCGCACTTATTGCATATTGGGCTAATAACAGTAAAGTTTCGTGTTATTCAGAATTATTACAATCATTTTGGTCAAACTTTTTAAATATTATTACTTCCAGTGTTTCAGCTCAAAATATGGAAGAAATAAATGTAAAAAATGTAATTGAACTTATTAGGCATTTATATACTGCTACACCCGCTTTACATGATAATAAAGTTAAGTTTGGTGAAAATTATAATTGTGATGAAAGAAAAGGAAAACAAAATGATCAAATGAAATTAAAATGTTCAAATTATGTTGCAAATGATCTTAGGGAAGTTGTTATAAAAATTATAAAAACATATTTAGAAAATCCAACCAAAAATGAATCAAATAAGTATGCAGCACAATTGAAATTACTTTGTCAAATGTTTAGTGACATTGACTTTTATATTAATCTATCACCTGATAAAAATATTCTATCCACTTTATCAAAATTTGTTGAATTTATTCATGGGTCGGATACACTTTCAGAGGATGTAGTAGATATCATATTTGACATCATATCTCTTTTAGATAAAAATGAGAAATTTAAACAGTTACAAAATATAACAAAGGTAGTTACATATTATTACTTACATAATTAACTTTAAATAATTAAAATAATTTTAGGTGAACGATAACAAAGCCCAACTTTGGATTTTGCAAAGAATTTTGTCATATCCCTTATGTGTTGAGCCAGAAATCAGAGAAATTCTGGCTGAAAAAAACATTAAAAACAAAATCTTACAAATTGCAAAGGAAGCTGTTATTGAAAATTCAACAGAAAAACTCAATTTGTTACAAAAATGTTTCTTTCAAATCGATTCTGGTGCTATTTTGATTGATCAAGAGACTGTAGAAGGCATTATAAATATTCTAGTTGAACCTTTATGTAAACCTGGAAAAGAAATCATGATAGATTCATGCGGTAGTTTAATAGCTCAACTTATGCCAGTAATGTGCATTGATGAAAACACAAAAAAAGAATTCCAATGTAAAATATTCATGGAATTATTCAAATTTAGTATTAATACAAATGTTAATGAGAATTTATCTGAAGATACATTATGGGAAATATCAACTTGTTGGCAAGATTCTCTATCGAGCAAAGATATTTTACTCAATGAATCACTTTTACTTGATTGCCGTAGCATTGTAGAAAATAAACTAAAAAGTCGTACTGAGTTATCAATTCAAGAAGTAGATAATATTTCAGACAGTGCAGCCCAATTAATTTTAAATTCTACTAAAAGTTCCAACTCAACACATGAAATAGCAATAGATATGCTTGCTAAAGAAATAAATATTTTCTTAAATTTTACAAATGTAGAGAAAAACACTTTTAACAATGTTGATAATATTTGCAAATTTTTTGAAAGCTTACAAAACATAATTACTGTTGACAATATAAATGATTATATAAAAAATCTTGAAGATGAACTTTTAACAAATTTTTATCGAAAAATATATTTTACTATCTCAGTTATATACAAAATTATATGTGTTCAAAAAACTAATCTACAGGATGATACACAAATAGAAAATAACAATGAAGATACTAAGAGAGACAAAGATTTACAAAGTTTTAGAAATGAACAATTATGTGATCTAATTACTTATTGTCTAGCTGCTAGTGCCTTAGGAGAATCAATAATTAAAAACTCTGATTTGGTAAACTATTTCATACAAAAATTGAATATATTATTTTACGTACATATATATATATATATTTCATTTAAGGTAAATAAAGAAACTGAAGCAGTTATACTAAATTTAACAGAAAAATTAAATTTATTTTTGAATAATTCTTCTGATTTTTCTATAAATTTACTAAAAGAAAAAATATTCAAAAAAGTATTAAAGGGGGAAATATTATGGTTACGAACTTTACCAATTTTCTTATCAACAAAAATTTACGAACAATACGGGGAAAGTGCTCCAATACTTTTAATGGAAGAAATTTCGGATTCGTTGCTAAATAATGGTCTTTTTGAAATTTACAATAATTTAGCCGAGGTATTTTTTTACTACTAATAATTTTTAAATAAAATTTAATCTGTATTAATTAAATTTAAGGTTTTTCTACCATACTTAAACCAACGATCTTTAATTTTGAATGCAGATGTTATAAAAAAGGCTGACAATATTAAGTTTTGTTCTTCTTTTTTTAAGAATGTTTTGAGAAATCATATGTCCTCAAATGACTTTAGTGAAATGGACGATAAAAATTTAGTACAATCGTGTATTAAATTTATTACAGAAACTGGAGAGAAGCAAACTATTAATAAGGAAAAATTCTTATATAACGAGTACTTGATTATATATTAAATTTTTTAAGTTTTTATTAATTATTTGATAATTTAGAGATATCTCAATTAAAGAGTTTAAAGATGTTATTGCAATTGTTGAATTTATAAAATTGTTGGACCAAGCCTTACAACGTTTTCCAAATGAATTAAATATTAAGAACTGGGACAGTATTCGTATTGGATTATGTTCTTGGGTTTTAACTATTTCAAAAAGTATAGATAAATGTGATGATTCAAAGGTAATATATACTTTTAAAATTAACATTAAAAAATTATTTAAAATAATTTCCTTTTTATCTTTATAAATAATACAGGTTTTATTATTTATTGTATCTGTTTTTGAACTCTTTGCATCATTATCAAAATTTATAAAAGCTGAAAAACTAAAAAGTTCTACTCAGTTTCACTCAAGTGTTATAGACGAATGGGAAAATGTTTTTTCTAAAGAAGTTAATTTAGTTTTATTCAAAAATTATTACACTCTAATAAAATCCATTGGTAAGTTGTAAATTATATTTAATTACATTTGAATTCATTATTTTATTTTAAATTTATTTTCAAAATATAAAAGGAAAAATAAACAAAGCCTATTTGTCATTATTATTGGATAAAGTTGCTATTTGTGCTATCCATTTGGATTATAACATTATCTACAATGTAAGTCAAATTATGAAAATTAAGTAGTAAATTAAAAATATGAACAAAATTTTAAGGCTTGCGAAGGTGGTTTTAAATTAAACATCAACGATCTATTAGAATTTTCTCTAGATCATTTGTTGGGACATAAAACTGTTCGAAAAGCATCTGCAAATATATTAAAATGTATTTCAATTAATTTAATGAAGAAAGACTTAGAAAAATTTGAAAGAAATAATGAAACACTTAATGCAATTGAAAAGTCAGGGGAAGATTGGCATTTTCTAAAAAAATTTGAACCTTATTTGGATAAATATGGACAAAATATAGAAAAATTCATAAACGAATTTAGGTAATTAATTAAAAAATAATAATAATTAACTGAAAATAATTTTTCTTGTAGTTACAAACTCTCAGAACTTCAAGATTTAAAACAAATTGATAAAGAGAATGCATTAACATTCTTTTATATTTGGGATTGCATTATATATATATTTTCAAAATCGCCAGTTGAATTAAAATCTTTATATGCTTCTTGGATAACAAATAATAAATTAGAGAACGTAATTATATATCTTAATTTTATTTGTTTTTATTTTAAATGAAGATAATTCTTACATATAATTTAATTTTTCTTTTACAGCTTTTACTAAATTTTATTTTTCGAGCAATGCCTTTGGAAATTTTAAGAAATCATGATCAAAAATCTATGAACAACGATGTATTTAAAACTAATCTTTGGGAATCGCAGTTTCAAGGTAAGTTATTTAAGAACTTAACATTGCTGTTATTCCAACCCCTAATTTGTATTTTACTCATTTCTTTGATGTTCTTCTCCACTATCTTCCTCACATAGGAAATTATCGCTTTCAGATTCTCTTGCTTCTTCACAAGGTGAATAAAACAAACCTTCAAGATCAGAAAGTGATGAATCAGATAATGGTATATAATCATCAATTGGTAGATAAATTGAGCCTTTGCCATCCTTAAAATCTTGAATAGTCTTAGGTTTTTTAGTTTCATCATGCTGGCCGGAATATGCTCTTTGTTCTGCATCTTGTGATGTTGTTTTTGAATCATCCTTCGACATTATTGAATTACGTTTTGGTAATGCTCCTTCTTTTATTAATGGCCGGAAACCAAAATTTGTAGTGAACTTTTCTAACCAAATTGATAAATTATCTGATAAATCAATAATGAATTTATCTATAAATTCCTGCGATTTAGGAGATGGTACATCATATCCTAATAATATAATTTAATTTTCTCTTTAATCACACAATTTTTATATTAATTACTTACCCGAAAACTCTGCTATATTATAAACAATTAGATTAGACAAAAGATGCATTTCGCTTTCTAAATTTATAGCATGTTCTGTCATCAAATAATCTTTCATAACTTCAAATAATGACCAAACTATTTGTACAACCTGTTGAAAACGTTGACATTGAATTTTTTCTCGTAATGCGTTCGCTTGTTTTTTAAGTTTTTTTTTCATTAACTCCTTTTGATATTTTTCTTCTTGCATTAAAGAAATAGCTCTATCAACACTTGTTATTTTTTCTCGATGTCGGCCAGCTAAAAAGTTCATTAAATTTTCGAGTTGTCTTGTTTTTAAATGTGGATAATATTTTGTCATAGTTTCTTCCATGTGTCTTAAACTTGGCGTAGCTAGCTCTTCAACTCTTGCTGTCATATTTGGTAGATAAATTTTTTTATAATAAGCTTTTATTTGATCTCTTCTTACTGGATATTTAATGCATCTGGGCTGTGATAAAAAATTAATATGTTCGTCTCTTGTTAGAATCGAACGATCCAAAGTAAAATTACCAAAGTGTCGACAAACTAATTCGGGTCGAATAGGTTTTAATCTTTCCACAATGTAACGATACATTACAGGACGACTTTCTTGCCATTTTTTTAATTCTTTTTCAAATAAAGGTCTAACTTCTGGATGTTTTTCCTTTTTTTGAATATGTCTTCTTTCAGTTAATCTTCTTCCCCTTTCAATTTCTTCAGTCGCAGTTTTATATTGTTCAACATCAAGAGAATCTTGGGATAAAATATCCGGATCTTCAAATGTTTTACCTTCTTCTTCGTAATTAAACATTATTCAAATATTTAAATTACTTATAATTTTCACGCACAATAAATTCTAAAAAATATGTAAAAAAAAAAAAAACAAAAAAACAAAAAAAAAAAGGGTAATAAAATTAATTTATTTTGACTAAATGATTTGTAAAGTCTATGAGTTAATAAAAATTTTATTTAATATTTTTAGATGGAACTTTGTCAGTTGAAAAATGTGCTTGCTATATGTATACTCAAATGTTGAGATATTTGCCAGTTGTTTTACGAAAATGGTGGAATGGGACCCATGCCAGACAAAAAAATTTTATTGACAAACTTACAACAAATTTCGTTTCGAATTTGATATGGGTTGAAGATTTAAACGCAATTAATAAAACTGATAAACAGGAGAATATGCAGGTAATTAATAAATATTTTTAAATATAATTATGTTCTTAAAATTTTCATTAATTAGATTACAGTTCATCAGTCAACCCGTGAGGTAATAGCCGTATATTCAATTGATGAGGCACGTATGGAATTAATAATAACATTACCACAAAACCATCCTTTAGGAGTAATAAAAGTAGAAATGGGTAAGCAAATCGGTGGGAAATCATCATCACGGAATATTGGAATGCAATTAACAATATTTTTAACGCATCAGGTAAAATTCTTTGAGACCGTTCTTCTATAAAGTCACATATTAATTATTATATTTTTTTTCAGAATGGTTCAATATTTGATGGATTATTACTTTGGAAAAAGAATTTAGATAAGAAATTTTCTGGAGTTGAAGAATGTTATGTTTGTTATACGGTTATTCATCAAGATACATGCCAGTTACCAAAACTAACATGTAAAACATGTAAAAAAAAATTCCATGGGCCATGTTTGGTAAGTTGAATTTATAACATTTTTTTTTTAATTTATATATTAATTTTCAAACTTTTAGTACAAATGGTTTACAACTAGTAGCAAATCAACTTGTCCGCTATGCAGAAATGTTTTTTAAATTACTGAATTATTTTTTTATTTTTTATAGTGTGAATTTATAGTGAACCCAAAATTACAAAAAAGGTTAACAAACCAAGTATATTATAATTTTATTAAAGTATTTTTGAGTAGATAACTTAATTTGTAATATAAAATAACTTTCAGCAAATATGTAAAAAATAATATTTTAAAAATAAAAACTTTTCGATTTAATTATTTACATTTCTTTATTTTGAATACGTTAAGCAATGTACATGTACTGATTTCAATCATTTATCTTATTCAGTTTTACAATTTAACGTTTTACTGGTTCAGCTGATGGTAATAAAAATGTTTTTGAAATAAAAATGGACTAATTTACCTTTTATAGGAACTGGAAATTCTAAATTGTTACAGATACCTATAAGATTTCTTAAGAAAATTGAAGAACATAAATAATAACATATATATTTTTCCAAAAAGTTTTATATATTTTCGTTTTTAATTAATTTAAACAATATATTCCATACATTTTTAAAAATCTGTGAAAAAATTATATGTATGTACAGAAATTATGGAATATTTATATGCATATATGTATTCATGAAAATAATTATCAATACAAATAATGAGTAGTTAACACAGAGCTAATATTATTTCACGTCATGTCTAAACAAATTTATTTATACTACTGATAATGAAACATTTAAATTATTATAAATTTTTTTTTTTATGTTTTGTTTAAGATGTTAATATTAGTCTAATGTAACTGCATCACACCTATAAATAAAAAGTATAAAAAAGGGTTTAGGAAAAAAAAACTAAAATTCCCTAATACAATTAATTTATAAAATTATTTTATAAAGAATTATTATATTAATTCTTATGAAAATTTTCATGATCTTCCTACTTTTTAATAATGGTTTTTAAAGAATTTCTTGCAGATTATGTTTCAAAATAAATGTTACATATATGATGGAATGAAAATTTACTAAAAAAAAAATACCTAATAATTAAATATTAATAATAGTTTTTCAATTAAAAATATATATTTTTATAAAACCTTATAATTATGATGAAAAAAAATAAATTTGAAACGAACAACTCAGATTTAGGAAAATTGAACCCAAGGCTATAAAAAAACGTATATTCTATGCTTGTAAATTAATTCTAAATTATTGAATAAAAACTAACAGAATTACATATTTAATTTTTTTTTTTTTGTTTCATAACGATTTAAGCTAACAACGATTTTTATTTATTTACCTTGTTATTACTTAATTTACATAATCGAATGAAAAAACTTTAGTAAAGTATTTTGTAATATCTCCGTTAAAACTGAAGTCAGTTGCAGCTAAATAAGGAAAATTAATTTAAATAAAGGATTTCAATATTCATTTAAAATTTATATTTTATTAACTCGCTTTTCGACAGCGAAAAATTCTGCAAGATATTCTTTTTACAAATAAAATAGACAATTTCTTTTTTTAATTTACGTTTTCAATTTTATACAACCAGCACCAATTAAATTAATTGCAAAGATAAAATTAATAATAAGCTTGGACAAACTAGGAGAGCAGAGAAATTAATTATATATTTCTTATATATTTATTACATATATGTACTAATATACATACTTTTTTATGAAAATAACAAACTATTTACATACCAAATACAAATAACGGTTTTTTTTAAAACTTACGTTTATTTTTTCTTGCATTTTATATTTTTAATTATGTTTTAAAATGATAATATTCATTTAATTTTAAAACAATGTACCAATTTTTATGTATCTTATATATAAATAGTATGAATTTTCACTTATTTGTATATATGTACAATGTTTCTTTTTTAAAACTAAATACCTTTTATATTGATTTATATATTTATATTTTTAATAAACACATAATTCGGAAACTATAAAAACGTAATTATTAAAACCCAAGTCAAAAAATTAAAATAGAATTTTATTTAAGTAATTTCTTCTTTTTTTTTGTGCTATGGCATTAAAAATTTTTTCGAATTTTATTTTTCTTTAGTAAAAAAATGTTTAGTTCTGATTTTGTATTTACCATAAAACTTTATAAATATGTATATATAAAATGTGTGTGCTGTTTTTTCCTTACTTAAAATTTAAAAAAAAAAAATTCTTAAAAATTGTACATTATGTGAGTTTTTATTCAAAAATTATTTTAAATTCCAAAATTATTAATACCATCATAAAAACAATTTTTTAATAATTTCTGCATTTATGTTTCTTATATTGTCCACGTATTTATTCCAGTTTTTCACATAATATACAATATTTTTTTTACATTATTACACATAAGATTAAATAATATTACTTTAAGTGATTTCATGTTGAAATGAAATTTATAATTTGTATAAATATTTCTGTTATAATAATTATTATCGATTTTTTGTTTCATTATATTATATATGGTAACACGTCAAAGTAAACTGCATCTGGATAACCAACTATCTGTCTTTTTGGCAGTTTCAATATTACGTAATTGATGACCACCTTTTGGAGGATTATTCGCTTCCTATAAATAATTTTAATATAAAATAAATAATAAAACATAATATGCTAAAATATACCATTCGTTTTTCCATTTTAGCCTTAATGTCATTAGCAAGTGTTAAAAACGCTTCTTCAACATTAATACTTGATTTTGCTGATGTTTCTATAAACTTAATACCATATTCGCAAGCAAGTTGTTCACCACGTTCTTTTGATACCTTAAAAACACGAAGATCAATATAATTAAATTTTTACACTACTACTTAAAATATTTAAATATTTCAAGCTTGTATAGACTCTAGATGCATGTTGGAAAAGGGAAGATATTATATTATTATTAGAATTGATTTTAATGAATTGCACATATAATTTAAACATGAGATAGTACTAGGACTTATAAAATGTAGAAAATTCTTTAGATTTTCAATAGATAATTCTATTTGTTATCGATTTTAAATAATATTAAACTATACCTGTCGTTTTTCATTGAAATCACATTTATTTCCTATCAGCATTTTTTCAACATCTGCAGATGCATTTTCTTCAATGTTTCTAATCCAATTTTTAATATTTTCAAATGATTTTTCTTGTGTAATATCATATACAAGCATTATACCCATTGAACCTCTATAATATGCTGTTGTAATTGTTCTAAAACGTTCTTGCCCAGCCGTGTCCCTAAATTTTTATTAAATATGCATTCAAAGATATTTATAATAATTCTTTATAAAGTTACCATATTTGTAATTTAATTTTCTTTCCATCAAGTTCTATTGTACGAATTTTAAAATCAATACCTTTAAAATGAAAAAATAAATATTTAAAATCTTCAAATAATTTTATTAACAACTTGAAAAAATAAGCATTTTTTTTCGGGCTTTAAATTTAGTCAGAGCCATTGGGCTTTGCAATTTTACCCAAAACAAATATCTAGTAAGTTTGCATTTACTTCGCATGGATAAAAAAGTTGGTTCCTAATCTACTATGCTCTAAATACTCTCTATTCTCATTTTTGTATTAATAACCTTTTATATAAGTTAACTTATAATTGATGAGGTTTCAAAAACAATAACAAAAAAAAAATAGATGTGCATTGCAATTATAATATTACCTTTTTTTTCTATAATTCATTATTTTATTTAAAAAAATTTTGGATTTAATTTTAGTTTAATCGAATATTAATAAAAGCTAAAAAAAATTTATTATAACTAGTATCTATACAAAACAAGAGTCAATATTTATTAATAAATTTTAATAAATGATATAATTATTATTATATTAAAATTTAATAATTTATTAATATTATGTTAATATTGTATTATAATATGGCTATTAATATTGGGCAACTTATCCCACCTAGACCCAAATGTTAATTTTCAGAATTTTAAACTAAAAATTATTTTCAAATAACAATTACGTTATTAGGTTTTACGCAATATTAATTTTTATTGATTTGTAAAATAAACTAAATTTTTTATTCGATTACAAAAACCTGTGATAAGTTTTTTAAATGTATAAGACATTAAGGTAATTATCATAAGTAGAAGAATTGGAAATGAAAATTTCAAAAACAAAAATTTTAGTTCGAAGCTGAATTATTATATAACTCACTATGTACATTATAACAAAAATTAACAAAGATTTAATTTATACATAGTGTTTTCATTTGCTGTACAAATTACAATGAAATTAAACACATACATATGTATATATAATTTTTTGTATAACTGCAGCAATTTGAAAAAAATAATTTATCCCTCTTGTTCATATTCCCAGAAAGGTACCTTATCTCGAGTTTAAAAAACAAAAAGAGCAAAGCGAAGGTAGAAAAAAACATACAACAATTTTTAACCCAGTTCATTTATTTAAGGTACATACTTATTTCCTAAAGTAACAGCTGTAAAGAACAAAAAAAATTCTATTGAAAATAACAATACAGCGACCTGTAATTTAACATACTACCTTAAGTCACTTCATTGTGGCTATTAATAAAGACGATTTAACCAAAACCTGTTTATGCTTAAGAAAAAAAATCCTTTTATTTTTTTCCAGAAAAAAGTGATCAAATCAAGAAATTGAAAAAAGCGAAAAGAAAAAAGATCTACAAAATTTATGTTTGATTAGAATGATTTTTGATTTCTAATTTTTGTGCCCTGTTATATACTGAAAATCTTTCATCAAACATACTTTATAAACATAAAATTAAGTGTTTTTTTGTTATGAGTACACATACAATTTCTTACAGAAATGAAACAACTGAATGCATTAATCATTTTAGATGAAAATTATATATATATGTATACATTTATGTATGCATTTATTATGTACGATACATTTATGTTTATGACAAAGATAAGATATGAGATTTTAAGTTTTTGGATTATTTTAATTTATAAATAACATCTAAATAGATAAAAAACAACACTATTAAAGAAAGATGTACGTTTACGTAATGAAATATGTATGTATATGTCCTTTGTTCTATTTTTTTGAGTTATAAATAAATAAGGAAGACACTTTCACACGTTTACTTTAAAAACAAAAAAAATTATTTCACTGAAACAAATAAAGAAATCAGGTCTGTGTCCTCTAAATAACAACAATAACATAAATAGAATACACTGACCCCCCACACTAAAAGTTCATTGTTCCTTTTGTTTTTGTTTTTTCGACGCGTTAAAAAAAAAAAAAGAAAATAATGAAAATTCAAAATTTTACTTTGATTTTGATATAAGCTATATATAATAATTTTTAATTTTATATATGAGAAATAAAACTCAAATATTAAAAAATATGATAAAAAACTTTGCATTATATTGTGTTGGAATGATAATTAAAATATTTTTAAGATTTATTTCTAGAAAGAAAAAAGTTATTCTATTCTAATAGTTATATTAGGTACAATTATGTTTTAATTTAACTGAAGGGAATGTTTCAATAAAAATACATACCACAAAAAATTATTGTTTTGTAAATAAGTTTTATTTTATTGCCGAATAAAAAAAAATCTTGAATCATGAATTTGCTTCTAAAAATTAAAAAAAAGAATTGAGAAATATTTTTTCACATTCTCGATTTTTCGATATTTTTGCATACATTCTTAAATTTTTATCCTTTTTTTGCGTTTTTGTTTTAAAATTCACAAATCAGGTCGTTACAAAATCAAATTTAAATCTGAATTATTATATATATTATTTTGTAGGTATCATTATTATTTAATTTTATATTACTTTTATTTAATATATTACAAGTCTTTCTTATTACAAGAAAAAAGCTATTCTAAGTTTTACAATTAATATTAAAATTGATGCTGGTAAAGTCCTTCCTAACAGACTAGCATATTAACTAATTAATTTTGTTTTTTGTCAAATTTTTATATTTTGTTTTTTTTTTTTTAATTTTTTATTTTTTTTTTATATTGAAATTTTTTTGTAGTAATATTATGTATATATAGTAGTTTCAATAAAGAGAGTACCTTAAATTTTGTATTTTATTTTGTATTTTTCAAATTAACTTATAGAGTTTAGTTATTAGTTATTACATATACATATATATATATGTATATCTTATATTCTTTTCTTATAATTTTGCATTTTGTTTCTTATATTTTAAAGACACAATTTATATTTTGAAATTAATGTTATATATATTAACATATATATATATTATATAATTATTGATTGATATCTTTAAATCCTAAAATTGTTAGTAAAATTATATCTAATGTTAATAAAATTAAAATATATCCAGACATTCTGTTGTATTTTTAATTTTAGGTTGAATTTATTTTAATTTAGTTTTTTTTGTTTAGGCAGCTGTAGCCTCATTTTGACGTCATTCCCATTGATGAGGAGAAGGTGGCAGTTCAGATGGATGGGCAACTGTGGAGCTTGCAAAACTTTTAAAAGCAGCACTTTGTGGATTAATGCAAAGTGGAACACGTCCTGTTTGCAATTGTTCAGCTATAAACTTATGCATTTCTTCTTTTACTTGCTGCAATGATGTCAATTTTTTTTCCCATAAATCATCAAAAAATTGTCCCGCTGATGGTTCAAATTCCCCAGTATACTGTCGCATACCAGATGATGTAGTAAAACAACATTTACACATACATGAATGATATCTTAAACGTCCTTCATCTAAATACGGATGAGCTAAAGCATCGATTACTGATATTCTTTTATCTGGATCGAAGACTAACATTTGGCAAAGTAAATGCACTGCTTCATGAGTAGCATGTGAACTTAATGCATACAATGCAGAAAATGACGGTGGCTTTGGAGCTCTTCGCAACATATGAGATCTAGCTCCTTCACATGCATGGCGCATATCTTCCATTGAAGGTGTACCTAATAGTTCTGTTATCAACTCCAGTTGTTGTACTGGACTTTGAGCTTGAAATAATATTCTCCGACCTAATAATTCACCAAAAATACAACCAACTGACCATACATCAACAGCTGCAGAGTAATGCTTCGCACCCATTAAAATTTCTGGTGCTCTGTAATATTGTGTAACAACTTCCTGTGTCATGTGTTTTAAGTGATCAGGTTCTTCAACTCTTGCCAAACCGAAATCACAAATCTTTAGAACACAATTACTATTTACCAGAAGATTACCAGGTTTAATATCACGATGTAAAATTCTCGCCGAATGTAAATATTTTAGTCCGCGTAATATTTGATAAAGAAATACTTTAATGTGATCAGCAGATAAATGCTGCGGTGATACAATTATTTTATGAAGATCAGATTGCAATAATTCTGTTATCACATATATTTCTTGAAAGAAATCCAAATGGGGTGGTTGTAATATATCCAAGGCCGATAGCACATTTTCATGTTTAAAAAAGCACAACATTTTTAATTCACGAAAAACTCGTTTCGATGATACTAATGATTGAAAAACATTTGGTAATTTTTTTAAAGCAACACGACGCCCATCTCTAGGATCCGTTACAGCCCAAACAACACCAAACGCCCCATAACCTATAGGTCGATCTGGTTGTACATCTTGTGGTATGGCTGGCTGTTGATAATACGGAGAAGCAGCTGCTAAAATCGCACCTTGAGGTGCACCACTGGCAGCACCACCTTGAACTAACGACATTGAGATGCTCATAGAAACCCTCGATTGTCTGGTTGGGCCACCCACTGCCGCCATTCGACAAATGCAGACCTTTGATATTCTGTTTTTAGTTTTTCGATAATATTTGCCACGACTTATTCCATTCTAATTATTTTTTTGTTCTTAAATCAAATTTCAGTCATATGTAAAAAGATAAGTAGATGATCCAGTAGGTACACTTTTTTTTTCTTCTTCAACAAAGAGAACAAAATGTCCAATACCAAAATGTCACATTAACAAATTTCATTTCAATTTTTTATTCCGTCATTTTTACACAAATATTTACACTTTTTCTTGAAAGACTATTTTATTATATATTTTTAAATATTCTTAGCTAATATTCTTTATAGAATATTCCAAAATTTTGTGTTGATTTTTTATTATGGAAAATTTATGTAAGTCGAAAGAAACAACACCATTTCAACAACACACAAATACTCAGCGCACTTCAAAGTCTTTCAATATTTTTACTTCCTATACTGAGAGTTCTTTTTAAACTACACTTGCCATTCCAAAAAATAATTAATGTTTTTTAGTTTTTAATTGAAATTTTTATCAGATCCATTCAGAATTTTAATTAATTTTTTCTTATTAAATAATTTTAGTTTTTACGACACTGGCTTGGCTTTTTTCAGGCTGAGGAAAGCAAGTGAAAAAAGTACCGAACAAAGTTGGCTGCACTAATGGTGGAAAAGAAATGGCGATATTGCCTGATTTTTTATATGTCAATTGTCAAATACATTCTGAGTTACCGTTTGAAATTATAATGGCGCATATCAATTTTTCTTAATTTGAAAAATATCACCATTGTCCATTATAAATTTACAGTGATTTAAAGAAATTTTGAAATTTCATTTACAACTATTCTATTCATTAATAACAGAAGAAGCTGTTTTTGGTGTATATAATAAAAATAACAAATGTACTGTAATTAAGTTTATTAAAAAATTAAAAAATTGTATTTTAATGAAAATTAACATGAAACTACAGTATAGTTAATTTCAATTTAGCAGAAAAAATTTCTAGCTAAAATAAAATATGTTAAAAATTGACATTCTTTATTTATTTTGTATTTTAGAAATATTATATGAAAACAGTGTTGCCAACTCTTTTTTTTTTTGCTTTCTAAATGTTCATACAGCTGTCAACTACATTTAGTTTGTACTTATTTTTCATTTTACCAAAATAATATTAATAAGTTAATAACTTTAAGTATGTATTTATGATAATTTTTTATTATCTCTATTTTAATGAAACAAAATTAATAATTTCTTAAAGAAGTTTTTAATATATTTGCATTTTAAAAACCGCAGCAATAGTTTTTGTACTAAAAAAGTTTGGAAAAGATTTTTAAATTTAGTAAGTTCCTAATTAAATCTTTTGGAAACTTAAAAATATAAATCTACAAAATATATTAAACAAATTTAAAATATAATTTTAAAATTCCACAAAACTTTATTGTGATGAATTTGCTTGATTGAGTAAGCAAAAAAAAATATATGCCGTGCCTTGAAAAAATATGCTGCGGTTATAATTTTAGTTAAAAATTATACTTTTACATAACATACATAATGTGAAATGGAACTATGTAGAAAATTTAATAAAACTCTTAATTTCAATTGTGAATCAAACTCTCACCTATTTTAATTTCAGCGAAAAATAAAATTAAAATGAAAATTGCGGAATAATTTGAAATTTGAAATTACTTGATAGTAAACAATCTGTTTTAATGTTAATTTTTAAGTTAAACAAGAACTATATACCTAATTGTAATAAATTATTTTTCGGTTGTAATTAATACTTAAAACAATAAGGCAAAAGAATATTTAAACATTTAATTTACGCACTACCTTCTTTAAAGCAAATATTGTTTTTTATGTATGTACAAATATCTACATAACGACGATTTAAAATTAGCTTTAATAATTTAATTTTCTTTATTATTTTTAAACTTTAGTTATTTTCAATCTTAAAAACTTCCAAACTCACTATTTATTTTTTAACGAATTTTCTGATTTCAATTTAATGAAATATATCTGATTTCAATATATTTACCGTTTAAACATTTGTGTTACATATTACAATACATCATTTAATTTCAATAGATAAATTTTATTTAATTTTTCACAAGTAATATACGACAGTCGAAAACTGCTCGTTATTTTACTTTGTAGTTAGTTAAGTACAAATAACTTATTAAGAAATATTGTGTATATGTTTACTTATACTATAGAATAAAGTATTATGATTTAAAAAGAAAATAATTTTAACCCCATAAATAAATTAGTTATAAATAGGAATTTTTGTCTAAAATTAATAGAAAAAAATATACTATGTACGTATATATATTAGAATATACATAGTAAAAGTAAAATTGCATAAAATTGATTATGAAATAAATTTTTGAAAATTGTCACTAAAATATTTTGATACCTAAAATTCTTTTCAAATTTAAGAATTCATAAAGTTACAATAAAATAAGTGGTAATAAATTAAAAGAAAGGCTTAAATATAATTATATTCTTAATGTATACTGAATTGACTAATGATAACTAATAATTAATAATATAAAATTGATTTTTTAATATTTTGCGTGATTTTTTCAAAAATTGATAAAAATATAAAAACAGCAAAATATAAAATCTATTAGAATGAGTAGGCTACGGTTGATAAACAACTTTTGAATTATAAATTGTGAAAAATTTAAAAAAAAAAGCTTAAGAATATTATGAATCACTCTTTCATAAAAAATATATAATATAACGAAATATAACAAATTTTTGATAAGTCTTATTAAGAATGCCAATTTTGCACTAGAATTTTACACAAAAATAATACCTAAAATTTTTTAAATTTTATAAATATAAAACGAAAATGTATGAATACCAAAATATTTAAGTAGCTACTTACCTATTGTCGAGATAAAGCTAGATGAAAAACTGTCTTCAGAGAACCGAAAAAGAATACAAGTTTTTCCAACACCAGAATCACCAATCAATAACAATTTAAACAAATAGTCATAAGTTTTTGCCATATTTTCAATTATAACTTTTAAACTATTTATTATTTAAATACAAAATTTTTTCAAATGGGAATTTATAAAAAAAAAACCTTTGCTTTTCCTTTTGTATATTGATGACACAAGTTTTAGTTGTCAAAATTGACAACGTGCATGGTTGAAATAATTGATAAATTAAATATGTACATAGGGTTGAAGTATAAAATGTACCATAAACATTAGATTAATTTAGCATAATATTAGCATTATAAAGTGTTACCATACGGGTACCATAACAAAGCGATGATTATCTTATTGTACTAAAAAAATACCAGGCTTATTAATTTAATAATACATATATAAAATAAAGGTGATTTTCATAAACTTGTCTTGCGTGAATATATCTTTAAAATAAAAATCAGTTTTAATTATAAAAAATAAATTAAAAAAAAAAAACTTTTATAATTTAATTAACAATTTTAAAAAACTTTTTAATATAATTTAATGTTTATTTCCGAAGTTTCTATAAGCCATTAGGTGAGTGCCTTTGACGTTATATCTTATAAAACTAACAGCGGCAAGGCAGTTAATTTCATGATAATCAAATTAATATTTGCATACAACTTTGAAGGTAAAGCTTGAACAAAACAATCAACATTACTGTTCTACAATGTGGGCAAAGAATGTCACCATGGCAAAAACGCCAAATTTATATTTTGTCAATTGACGGTCCCTTGTCATCACTTTTTACTATTTTTTATGATGAAACATCTGACGATTTTGTGTTTTATTAATAATTATTTTACTCTGGTAACAATTGTTCATTAATCGATTAAGATTAATGTCAACTTTTTGAAGATTTTTCATTTGATTTAATTTTTGTTCTACAAAAAAACATTAAAAAAATACATAGCTGATCAAAAATAAAAAATTAAAATTTGGAACTTAAGAATAATATCATATTTTAATTTATGCTTTTTTTTTAAAATGATATTTAATTTTTTTTTTAAATATACTTATTAATATGGGTGCAAAAGAATCAAAGCCTCCGTGTATTATTAATTACGAAGAAGCTTTGAAAAGAGGTAAAATTTCTTTTATCATTAAATAATATATATTTTTAACAAGACAGTGTAATTTAACATTACATAAAAAATTTCCATAACAAAGAATTTTTATATCAGTAAATAATAATTTCTTTGCTATCATAGTTATTTTATGTGCTCAATTTTAATGGAAGACATTGGTTTTATTTGTCTATTGTTTAATTTAACTAAAAAATTCTTTTACGTCACATTTGTAAAATGTAATTATACATTAATCAAAATAATATTCTTTTGTTAATAAAAGATTTGACATGTAATTTTATTTTTTATCAAATATCAACAATTTTTTAGATTTAAAATTGCATAATTTAATAAAAAATAAAAAACAATAAGCATATAAGTATGTATTAATTGAGTTCGTCTATAAAATTTTTACATATGTTAAGTAGATACTAACACAAACTGCGATTTAAAAATAATTGATTTCAACTTTTAATAATAGACACTAGTAGACTATTTATGTTGAATCGAGTACTAGCACTGAAAAATTCTGCATGTCGTAGACAAAATTCTGGTTTTTGTAAAAATTAGTTTTAGTGAACTTAAGAGGAAACTACTCGTTTTTTATTTCTTTAAATTTATATGGTTTTATTAATTAGATTATATTGAATTTTAGTATCCGATGCAGAAATAAAAAGAATTAAGGAGGCGTTCTCAAAATCAAGCGGACCAGGTGTTCAGTTTTTAAGCCAAAGTGCCTTCAAGCAAGATGTTTTATGCGAACGAGTTCCTCCACACTTAGCTGAATGGATATATATAGGATGTGGTGGAACTTCAAAAGGAATTTCATTTAAAGACTTATTTTGTGCTCTAGTTTTATTAACTCGAGGAAAAGAAGATGAAAAAATTAGGTAATTTTAGTAAAAATTTCCTGAAAAATTTTTTAAATCATATTTTTTTATTTCGATTCAGATTTTTGTGGAATCTATATAGTAATGAATCCGGAACTTATATTGTAAAATCAGATTATACAAAATTTTTAAATTTGGAAATAAGTACATATTCCAAAGACATATATAACTTAACAAACAGTAAAGCAGTATTTTCATTATTTTCACAATCTGAACGTGTTACTTTCGATCAATTCAAGGATTGGATATTAAGTCATAAAAATTCAACAATCTTATCAAAGTGGTTACTATCACAACAATGTCTTTCTTTAACTTCCGAATTAGAAACTCCGACATTTTATCAAAGTTTAGCTGGTGTAACACACTTGGAAGAACAAGTAAAAAATTTATCTAAATATAAAAATTTTTGTAAAATTTTCTTTTTTATTTTTTCAGGATATAGGGCATCTGGAAAAAGAATTTTGGCGGCTAAAAAGTTCTTCACAAAATAACCAGCTAGATTTAGATCTTTTGGCTCCATTATTAAGTCCACCAATTCCAAAAGCAGCTTTAGAAGGTTTTTTTAGCGCCTTTGATGAAAATTGTGATGGACATATTGATTTTAAAGAACTTTGTTGTGGTGTTAGTGCTGCATGTCGAGGACCGAATGTTGAACGTAGCAAGTGTAAGTGTAAAGTTTATTCTTTAAAAATGTTTTCATTTAACATTCCTATACAAAATTTTAGTTTGTTTCAAAATATTTGATTTGGATCGTGATTCTGTTCTTAATTTTACTGAAATAAATCAAATGATTGATGTTCTAATTTTTGTTGCACGCGAAAGTTCTGTTTCGAATGATTATGAGAGAATTACGAAAAATAATGTTTTAAATGATTTGATTCGTTTTGTTAAAAACAAAGAATCAAATCAATTATCAGAACATATGGAAGAGTTAAGTAATACTTTGACCCTAACCCAAGAAGATTTTATGATGTGGAATGTTGAAAGTTCATTAAACTTAGTGCAGCCATTTTTAGATTTAACTTTTGAAGTATGTCATATAATATTTGGTATTCATCCACAATGTAAACACATAGAATATGATATAGGTAATAATAAAAATATTTTTAATAATATTTTAAAATATTAAAATGTTATCAAAAAAAATTTTAATTGTAGTGAAAGGGTGGTTAAATAGAGAGGAACGTCGGGGATACAGAGTTGGACAATTTTGGTATTTAATATCCGAAGACTGGTGGAATTCATGGGTGCAGTATACACAAACATTTTCGATAGTGCCTTGCATGTACTGTAAAGTATCAAGCAATAGTTTGCAACCAAAACATTTAAGTACATCTTCGAGTAGCGGTGTTGGAACTGGTATTGATGAAGCCTTGGTATGCGATGAAAGCTTTTCATCCAACATATCTGATCTTATAGGAGATACATTAGCAAATACTGATAATTCAAGTTTGGGTAAGTAAAAGAAGATGTAAAAATCAAATAAATATTCCCATTTATTTATTAAATATAGGGTCTGGAAGCAGTGGAATTTCTATTAACAGACACATAAAGCGTCCAGGGGCTATTGATAATACAAATTTAGTTATTTCAAATCCACTTAAAAGTATACGTACTTTAACTGGCGAAGGTGGACATTTGAAGAAAGATACACCATTAGTACAAGGACATGATTTTGAATTAGTACCAAAATCATTATGGGAAGCTTTAGCACGTTGGTACAATGCCATTGTTCCACTACCAAGACAGGTGATACGACCACCGAATTCACCGGAAGTCGAACTAGAACTATATCCTCTTAATTTAAGAATATTACTACATCAAATTGTTCCTGCAACCACTCAAACAATTCCAACATGGAATGCTATGTCAGGTAATATAAAATTATTTACTTTAAACAGATAATTAAATTTAATATTTAAGGTGGATATGGCGCGATAGCATCAGGAGGCGCTTTCATGTCAATGAATTCTACTACGAATTTACAACCACCAAAAAGAAAGTTAGCGTATACAGCAGCTTTCAGTCGTTTAGCAACAATTAAATTAATAGGAGAATTTCTATGTGAAAATTTGAAATTAAAATATGAGGATATAAGATTATGGCATATTTCTAGTATGCAAAATTCATGTGATGACATTCCAGTTCTATTAGATGAAGAAAATATGACTCTACAAGATCTTTGCATTATAGATAAAGATCAACTACTTCTAGAAATTCGTAATAAAGATTTAACATGGCCTGAAGAATTGGGTTCTTTAGTTCAAAATGCAAATGCCAGCAGTACCCTTCAAGATCGACGAATGACAAAAGCTTCAATTCATTCCATGCATGTACCAGGTGCAACCGGTTTACATAATCTTGGAAATACATGTTTTATGAACGCTGCATTGCAAGTTCTTTTTAACACAGCACCATTGAGTATGTATTTTAAAAAACATGTACATCTCTTTGAATTAAATACAGCTAATAAATTGGGCACAAGGGGTCAATTGGCAACACGCTATGCTGAATTATTAGAAGAAATTTGGACATCAACAACGCGATCAGTTGCTCCGCTAAAGTTAAGATTTTGTGTCACAAAATTTGCCCCACAGTTTGCTGGAGGTGGGCAACATGATTCCCAAGAATTATTAGAATGGATGCTAGACGCTCTACATGAAGATTTAAATAGAGTTACAGAAAAACCATACACAGAATTAAAAGATTCAAACGGGCGACCTGATGAAGAAGTTGCAAGTGAAGCTTGGGCTTTACATCATTCCAGAAACCAAAGTATTGTAATAGATTTATTTTATGGTCAGTTAAAATCAAAAGTTAGTTGTTTACGATGTGGAAAAGAATCTGTACGTTTTGATCCATTTAGTTTATTAAGTTTACCATTACCGGTTGAAAATTATACATACTTTGAAATTTTAGGTATTTTATTTAAATTCCAATCAAAAAGCAATAATATTTATAAAATATTTTTAGTAATATTTCTTGATGGATCCGTTCCTACGAAATTTGGAATACGTTTAAATTCAGATTCGATGTATTATGATATTAAAAAAGAAATTTCTAATTTGTGTCATCTAAGTCCTAATTTAATGCTTTTATGTCAAGTTTCTAATTCTCAAATTAAAACAATATTTTATGACGATCAAAAAATTAAGTCAAGTAATTCAACTGAATTACACATTTATCAACTACCAGAGGATAATGATGACAATAGATCGAGAACTAGTTCAATTTTAGGTGTAAATATTGAAAAGGGTTTAAAAGATATCCAAAGAAGTTCAGGTATTTTTTTTTTTTTAAATTTTTAATTATTTTAATAATTCAAAAAAAAATATTTAAAAATAAAATTTTTAGCTCTTCTTGTTCTACCAGATGGTAATCAACAATCTACTCAATCCCAAAATAGTCAACAACAACAGCAATCTCAATTACAAACACAAATAACGCATTACAATAGTCAAACACTTCATAACTCATTATATATAACTGATGAATGTAATGCAACAGAGTTTTCATCAAACACATTTACAGAACCAAATGAAATAAAAAGCAAAACATCGAAGGTAAGACGGTGCTTTGGAAACACCACTATGTGCATGCCCCAGACCCTGTTGTGCTTCAAGGTATGGTTTTGTAGTTAGCCATTGTATTTAGTAATATATAGATTTTTAACAGATTTCAAAGTAAAATGAAATGATTTATAATAACTTTTTATTTTAAAACTTTCACAATTTTTTTGGTTTAATACAAAAAATTGTAAAATGTCTTTCTAGATTGAATAAAATCTGAAAAATGCTAATTTTTCAATAGTCTTTTTATAATATTTTTTATTTCATTTCATTTTATTTTTAAATAAAAAATTAAAATGGTATTGAACTTTATGAGAGAAGCATTGCAGTTAAAGATTACTTTTAAATTCAAGATAGACAATTTGAAAAAACCTTTCTTTTACTCATTTATTTTAAAACTTTCGATTAATAAATGCTAAACAAACATTTTATACAATCATGAAAAAAAAATAAAATTTTTTAAATTATTATTAATTATTTGAAAAAGATGTAATACATAAATCACCTATCAAGAATTTATTTTATTATACGTAAAGTATATTTTAAAAATTCTTTGCTTTATTATTTTAACGAAGAAAAAACGAAATCTGTATAAATCTGTATACATTTGTACCAATAGTTGCTACAAATAAAAAATTGTAAGAATACAATTATAGAAATTCTATAATCCAACCTTGAGTATTTAAATAATTTCCTTTCACGCTATTTATTTAAAAAAATTCTGGCAAAGCTTTTTTAATTTAAATTGTTTTAACATCACCTTTTAAGCAACTTCTTTTAAAAAATTTCCTTTCGAAAAAATTATTATTTAAAAAAAAACAGCAACTAATAGCAAAGTTCACCTTATTAATTTATGGATTGGTCAAATACAATTTAGTTGGTTTTGGTTTCTATTTAAAAAATTAATTATATAATTTTGGTATATTTTTTTGTAGACACATTTTAAGATTCGTAATAGTAATATTTTAATTTAGAATTTTAATTCAGTTTTACCATAGAGTAAAGATATTAGAAAGTGGCACAAATTTCTATAAACATTTTTAATATGAAATATTTTTGAGAAAATTAAAATATGTTCCAGTTTTTGACTGTATTAGTGAACACTTATTCTATTTAGGAAAATAGATTTTGTTTCTGTTTCTATTGATGTGTGGATTGTATATATACTCGTATTTTAAATTTTTGTTTTTTAGGAAATATACATGTGAGCGGAGTTGTGTATATATTATTATTACAAAAAGGATAAATATATATACTTTAATTTTTTAAGCAAACAAAATTACTTATTCTAAATAGAATATGTGTCCACTAGTAGAGTCAAAACATGGAACATGTTTTAGTTTTCTCAAAAATATTTCATACTATAAAGTTTATATGAATTTGTGCCTCTTCCTATTATTTTTAACTATATAGTTTTACTCAGTTTTAAATCGACTTTAATTTTAAAAATATAGTAAATATGCACAAAGTAGTATAAAAGTATATAAATAATTTTATTTTTCCAAGATTTTTTAATTTAGGATATTTTACCGCTTTTCTTATAAAATGTAGATGCAAATAATCTATTCTTGGATAATATTTTAAGTATTTAATATAATATTATTCATTATCTTATTGATGAAATTATTATTTCAACCATTTTTACATTTCTATAAAGTACAAGTAATAATATTAAAATTTAGTAAATATTTACCAAAGAGTAAATATAAATATAATAATATATTATATTTACTTATTGATATTATTAACTGAAATCTGATACACATTTTAGAAAATATTTTGTGAACTGTAGATAATATTAAAAAAATAAGTTTAATTAAATATTAAAATTTTTTTTTAAATTTCCAAAAAGGGTCCCACGTAAATTATTAATTGGCAATTCAATGTTAAAAATTTTAAATTGATTATATTCGAGGAGATATTTTAATTGATTGCAAAAAAAAAATTTGATGCAACTATTCGAATTTCATATTTTATGTATGGTGTTTAAGGCCGGAACCTTTTTTTAGAAATAAAAAAAATTTTAAATCTAAATCTTTAGCCTGAAACTTACATTGTGTTTTGTTAATTTTACTTGTTAATTAGTCAATTAATATTGTAACGGATCTTGTTAATTTGTCAATTAATATTGTAAGGGACCTTAACGATTCTTTTGATTTTTTTTGTTGTTGTTCATCATATAATAAAAAATAATGAATATTTTACAAAGTTTATTTGTGTTGTCTTTTAATTAATTTGTTTTATCTATTATCCAAGAAATTAAGTACCTTAATTACCTTCGTTACAAAATGTAAAAGAAATATATTTATACATTTTGTTTACATACAATATTCATTTATAAATGTTTTTGCAGCATTCAATTGATATAAGCACTAGCCCTGAGAGTACCTTTGTCCATAATTTGCGTCGCAAAAGAATTTCGACGACAAATTTGCTTTCTGATAATACTCAAATGTATAATTACAGTTCTGATGAAGGTACAGCAAGTAGTATTGAGAAAGGTCCAACTATAGGGCAATTTAATAATTTAAGTAATGTAGATTCAGATGTAGATAATGATGCTCAACAAAATAACTTTGTGGGACATAATCATTTGCAAAATGAAAATTCTGTTGTTTTGCGTTCTACTTGTAAACGAAATTCAACAAATAGTGATAGTGATGATAGCAATAATTCTGTTAATTTAAAACAAACAATAAAAAATCATCATCCTCAAATGAAATTTAAAAATGAATCAACAGTTTCTGATGATGTAGAAAGTAGAAATCTTGTACTTTCAGTTGATCGTAATTTACATTTTTCGCATACTAAAATTGGAAAATATTTAGTTGCTGTTCATAGAAAATTAAATCGTCAAGATGCGTATTTTCTTTCGTATCATAAAACGCGACCAAATTTATTTGGTGTTCCTTTGTTAATACCATGTTATGAAAATGCAACAAATAAAGATTTATATTGTGCAGTATGGGTACAAGTTAGTCGTTTACTAACACCATTACCTCCAACTGCAGATCAGGCAAATCATGCTGCCGATTGGTATGTTAAAATATAATGCATATAAAATATAAAACACTGTTAATTTGTTTTTACTTAAAGTGACGATAGTTTAGGATATGATTTTCCATTTACATTAAGTGTTTGTACATTTGATGGTCGAATGTGTGCTCTTTGTCCATGGTCTAATTTTTGCCATGGTTGTGAAATCCCATGTAACGATGATTTTATTTTACAAGGAAACGAATTCCAGTCATCAAGCACATGTTCAAGTAAGTTTATTCACATTTTATAACAATTTCATAAAATTTCATTCATATTTTAAAATAAATAAAACATATAAAATATTAATATGTACTTATTTATATGTTTATTACAAAATTGATTTTTATTTCTTTATAGGTAATTCTTCAACACCCAAATTACCACATAAAATTACTTCAATTCCAAGTTTCGATATAAATCGTTTATCATCAATTGATAGTAATAACAGCATTAATTTAAGCGCAAATAACATTTATATTGCTATTGACTGGGATCCCACTGCTTTGCATTTACGATATCAGAGTACTAGAGAAAAGGTAAATTTTTTTAAATTGATATAAAATTTAAAAAGACTAAGTTTGTTAAGAAATTATACTTTAGCTGTGGGTTGATCACGATTCTATAGAAATTTGTAAAAAAGAACAAGCCCAACCGGTTGATTTGGATCATTGTTTAAGAGCATTTACATCTGAAGAAAAGTTAGAACAATGGTATCATTGTAGTCACTGCAAAGCTAAAACCCCAGCTACTAAAAAATTACAAATCTGGAGATTGCCTCCTATATTGGTATTTTTGTTATATTTTAATTTATTTCAATTATAATGTTTGTATTTTTTCAGATAATACATTTAAAACGCTTCAATTTTGTTAATAACAAATGGGTGAAATCACATGCAAATGTTAATTTTACATTTGACGATTTTGATCCAACGCCATATTTAGCATCTGTGCCACAAGAAACCATTTTACGTCATAATGATTTAAAAATCAACACTAATTTAAGAAACTCTATGCATAATGAAGATGAAAGAGAAATTGACGAAGAAAATAATGTTGAAGTAAATATTGATTACAATATAACAAAAGACTTTTTAAGTGAAAAGAGTAATACTAGTATTGATAATAATAGTAAATTAAAATCCGATTTAGGATTATTAAATGAAATAAAAGTCGATAACATAATTTTAAATGATGTTGAAACTAAATTAAATGAAATTAAACAAAATATAGAAGCTAATATTGCTGAAAATGCAGCCAAAGAAGAATCCCAACTAAAAATTAACACATTAAATGAAAAACAACTAAATAGAACTAATTTTTCTAATACAACTGATAAGAAAAATGACAACAAACTGGGAAATACTAAAAAACTTAACAATAATCATAAAAGTTATACTACCATTGGAAGTAACATACCTAAAAATCGTAAACGTTTAATATCCACTAGTTTAGCAAAAACGCCTGTTATTGATGGACAATTTAAAGATTATCACCATCATAAATTAAAAGACGGTGCTGATCCACTCGAATTAAAATATAAATTATATGCTGTAGTTGTAAGTAATAATTTTATGAAATTTTAATTTTTTTAATAATTGTTTGATTTTCATTAAATTTCACTAAAATGCAGTCACATTCTGGTATGTTAAATGGAGGTCATTATGTATCATACGCTGCTAACCCAAATGGAAATTGGTATTGTTTTAACGACAGCTCATGTCGAGAAATACCAAAAAGACCTAATATTGATCCCAGCTCATCATACCTATTATTTTATGAACGGAAGCATTTAGAATATGAGCCATATTTACCTAATTGTGACGGACGCGTAATTCCAAATGGTAATGCTAATGCTATTGAATTAGATGATAGTGAAAATGATTTAAAAAAAATGTGTGTTTTATCTTGAAAACAAAACACACTATTATATTTTTAATTATTAATAATATAATCGTAAAAATATTCGGTGATAATTGAAAATACCTTTTTTTTTTACATTAAATAATAAATAAAAAAAAACTATTATTATTATAATGTATAAGTATATTTAAAAATAAATTGAATAAAATTAACTCTATATTTGATTTGGTTTTCTTTTGTATAAAATTCGAAAAATAAAAAATTATAGCTACATTATAAAAGTGTTGATCCCGTTTCAAAACATAAGATCCAAAAGTAAATGTTTATTTTCAAAAAATTAAAAATTGACCGATAAACATATTTGTTACTTTTCGAATTTTATACAAAATGAAAGAAGAGAAGAGTTCAATATTTAATTACTGAAATAAAAAAATAACAGGTGTGTTGATATATATATACATATTTATAAAAAAGAGCTCATTTAATGTAATAAATTTAATTTATCAACTTAAATTTTAGTAGCTTTTTTTTTTACAATATAAAATTTTTTTTTTTTAATATAAAAATAAAATCAATTTTTTTATTTAATTATATGTATTACAAGTTTCTTATAAATAAGAAAAGTCACCCATTAAATTTATTTTTTAATCAAAGTTTATCGCTTAAGTCTTTTGAATTTTGAATACTTGTAAAATTTTTGAGCTCTTTTTTAAAACTTTATATTTTATGTAATACCAGATATACTTATATATAAATATATTTAAATACATGTACATAAATCGCTTTAAATGTTTTTACTATATAAAATATATTAAAAAAAAATAATATTATACAAATTTAAGTGTAAAAAAAAAAAAAAAAAAAAAAAAAGGGTAAAATTGAATGATGTATTTTCTTATATTATTAATTACTTTTACATTTCAATTTTAATTATCATTGTAATTATTATTCTTATCATCATGTATTATGTTTTTTTTTTAATATTGTTATTTGTTACAAATTTACTTTTAATTTTAAATTTATGAAATGTTTGCTCTTGTTTTTGTTTACTATTATTATTATTTTTTTAACTCGTTATTAAGTACCTAAACCTAATAAAATAATAAAAATAAAAAAAGGAAACATTGTGCTATATAATAATTTTTGAATTATAAAAATTTACAATAAAAAGTGAAGTGATTTGAATAAGAAAATCAAAAAGAATGGATATTAAAAGTACTTTTTTAAATATACTGATATAATATTAAATTCCTTTTTTTTTAAATAAATAATAAATATAAATATATTTTTTATTTAATAGATAAATTTTAAACCAGCAATCATTTTACGTATAATTTAAGCGGAAGAATAATTTCTATTTAATAATTACCATAATGATATATACATATTTTTTTTTTGTTTATTAATTATATTTTATTTTAATTTTTGTTGTTATGAATCGAAAAAGCCAAATAAAAACATTAAAAAAGAGATGGTATTATTAAAATTAAAAAAAAATTGTTTTTCAATGAAATTTGTGTCCTACATTTTAAAATGTTCTAACTAATTTAAAAAAAGTGCCAAGTTCTTGAGCTCAAATTATTATTTAATAAGTTAACCTTCTTTAGACATTGACCTAAAATATGGAAACTTTAGGTTGTTATATTCTATTTTCAAGTCTCGAATTACTGTACTTATAGATAAAAACTGGCTACGCTACGAACAAAAAGTTTTAGTGATTCTGATTTCCCTCGTAGATAATTAAATCATCAATGGCAACATTGACGTTTGAATTCATTTTTCTAAGTAAAAATAAAGATTTTGTTAATTTTATAGTAATAATTTTTGAACATTATTTTGAGAAAAAAGTATTGTAAGATTAATTTTAAATTAAACGAGGAAGAGTGTAGTAGAGTAGACTGTGTCAACTCTGGGATACCCGTATGACCGTTATATAAACATTATATCATTATTATTATAAACATTAATTACTTTTGCCAAAATTTCAAACATACCAGCTTTATTAGGTGAAATATAATGCTCATATAAAAGAAGGAGTTGTATGGCAGCTACTCGAACCCTCTGCAGTAGACCAACCAAATTTTGCAGTAACTTTGGCCATTACAATAAACTATTTTTGGCAAAATTTCAGACACCCACCTTTAATAGGTATAGAGTAATGCTCATATAAAAGAAGGAGTTGTATGGCAGCTACTCGAACTCACTGCAACATACCAACCAAATTTTGCAGAAACTTTGGCCATAAAACTAAACTACTTTTGCCAAAATTTCAGACACGTAGCTGTAGTAGGTACAGAGAAATACTCATATAAAAAAAGAAGTTGTATGGCAGCCACCCGAACCCATGGACCAAAATGGCTGGATTTAAATAGCGATGACGGCTATTGCAAAAAAACGAATTTGCGAAAATTTCAAGATCCTAGCTCCTTTAGTTTTTGAGTTATCGTGCGGACGGACGGACGGACAGACGGACGGACGGACAGACGGACGGACGGACAGACGGACGGACGGACGGACATACATAGCTAAATCGATTTTTTTTTCGATTCTGAACCGATCCATACACTTGAGTCTATATCTACCCCCCCTCCTTCTCTGCGTCACAAACGTAATGGCAAATTTATTATACCCTTTGACTATATAGTCATACGGGTATAAAAATGGTGAGTTATTTCATATCAAATTTTTCGTATTGAGACATATTGTTATTGACTAGGACTAGTTGTTTCGTTATTTTTCCTTTACAAAAATTTTTCCTATGAAAATTTAGCTGTAAGAGGGAATTTAGAATAGGGGTGATAGTATTGTTTAGTACTAATCCAAATTTTCTTTTCCATTTATTTATAAAATACTCTCGTTAATGCAAATTATTTTATTTTTAAATAAAAGAAAACCTAATTCCGGATAGAGTAAATAAAATTACGATACGAGTGGCTTCAAGAGCAGATGTCCCTAGCAGTTGGGCCTAGTAAGGCTATCAGCCTTATTTTTTGATCTTAACACTATTGAATTGTACATTTTCAGTTCTTAGATATGAATTATACATAATTATAACAAAAGACGAAAAATTTTTTACGTGATTAATAAAATTTTTGTAATTATTTGTGTATAAATTAAAACAAATATTTTTCTTTTTTACTTTTTATTTATGAATATACAATTTATTGCCATATCTACTTATAAAGTGTCCTTAATTTAACAAGTCACACGGAACTTTGAGCATAAATATTTTGTTTTAAAAAAAAAAAATTTAATTTTTCATACATATATAGATAAATTGCATAATTTTTTTTATAATAAAATGAATTTTCATCATAAAATTAACAAAGAATTTATTATAACATTTTTTTAATAAACATATTATTTTTATCAGAAATTAACTAAAAATATAAAAGTTATTGTATAAAAACAAAAACATATTACATATGTTTATACAATTTCCTTTTTAGAAAAAGTTTTTTAATTTAATTTAAACTAATCAACTTAAAATATATATTGTTTACTGGGAAAATTAAATAACATACGGAAAATTAAATTTTCATAATCGTAAAGGAAAATAAATCCAAAAAGAAATTTTTAATTCTTTTCGGTACAAAAATTAATAATTGATAGCTAGACGTTTATTTTTTAATTAATTATATTATTTTATCTAAGTTAAATATTTTTTCAAAGCAATTCAATTTATTCTGCTTTAAGTGATTGATAGTATGTTGATAGAATTTGCCATGCTTTTGGCTCCATAAAACCATCTGGTGGATTTGCTCCATTTCTTGCTAAAGAACGCATTTTTGTACCAGAAATAAAATCAAAGTCTTGTTTACGACCTGGATCAAAGAAAGACATTTTAGATACAGTTTTATCATAAGCTGCCACCCGGAATGGAAGAATCTATTAATATAACAAATTATTTATTAGCATTATTTATATTATTTTCATAATTATAATAATTTTTGTTTTACTTCAATATTATCTAGGCCTGGAGCCATTTTTAATACACGTGAACCATGTGTTGCATCATATAAATTTCCATCTGGATACATTTCTTTATCCGGATGTGGCATACCAGCTGGATCACGGCCAACAATATAATAACTTGCTCCAGCATTCATTCCTTTATTAGAATTGCAATACATTAGTTTAATTCAAACAAAAATAGAAATTAGTTTGCTTACTTGCTTTAGCATGCCATTGCACTTCTGTTGGACCAGCATACATCATTGGTGATGGGAAAATTGCTAAAACAGTATCTTCACGATTTAATATTCCTGCATCTAAAACGGCTTGGTGTTGAGCCATTCGAACTGGTAATGGAACATCATCATCTTTAGTCCAACCACCTGCATGAAATTTATTAAAATAATTAAAAACAAATTTAAATGTTTTAACATATTTTTACCCAAAGGATGTAATAGAAGAACTGGTTTCTTATAACCTCTTTCTAATAGCTGCCGTTTACAATCTTGCATTAGTAATGCATGACCATTGTGTATTGGATTTCTTAACTATAAAAAAAAAATGAAATGGTAAAGTTTATGAAATGTTGTATAATACAATACTGAATTTTATCTTTATACTTGGAATGCAAAAACCGCATCTGCACCCATATCAACAAATTTTCTTCTTAATTCATTTGGGGTTAATCTATACTGATCTAGTCCATCGTTCCATTTAATGCGTTCAAAAACTTCTATATCACCACCAACTAAATATTCACCAGATTCTTCAATTATCTTTTTGGAAATTAATAAAAAAGATGAAAAGCATTGCTCAATTATTTTAATTAAAATTATCAAATTGAAAATACTCACTTTAATATAAGGATGGGACGGATTGCTTGTTCCAAACTGTCTAGAGCATCTTTCTTCTTTTCTGTGATAAAAAAATTCAGGCTTTCTTAATATAGCTACAGGATTATCATTGTAAGTTAACGTTAAGGCACTAGCATCTAAAAAGTTGTATATTTATATTTAAAATAATTTTTAAAAAAATTATTCAAACCTTCAAATTCTACTTTACGATCTTCATCAACCGATAACACAATAGGAATTGATTGGTTATCTCGGAATACGCCATCTTCAGATATAATACAATTGAAATGTAATGTTTGTAAATATTCATTTTCTCTCATGAAACCTTTCAATGGAAAAGACCAACCTTCTGATAAAACTTGTAACCATTGTAGTTCTACTGTTGTGATTGGAATTTTTGGTAATGATTTTGATTCATGTAATGCTGATACTTTTCTTGATGGCGCAACAAATAATTCTGGAATCTTTTAAAAAAAAAAAATATATATATTGTATGTATATTTTTGATAAATATGAAATATTTGAAAATTATGAAGTAATTACTAACCGTTTCAACATCTCTTAAAGTTTTTGGTATAATTCCTTCATCTTCTAACATTTTAATTAAAACATTCGTACTTTCTTTAATTGTAAAATCTTCTGTATTTACAACTAAATCTGGGCAATCAGGTTTTTCATATTCTTGTGTAACACCGGTAAATCCTTGAATTTTACCTTCACGTGCTTTTTTATATAAACCCTTAACATCACGAGATTCACAAACTGATAAAGGTGTGTCAACAAATATTTCATAAAATCTATTATTAAAAATTTTAATTTTTGAAATTTAAAAAAAAAAAAATCTAAATAAAATAATTAAATATACTTTAAGTCACCATCTTTATGAATTTTTCTAGCCATTGCACGATCATCAGCAAATGGTGACACAAAACTACATATTGCAACTACACCGCTATCTGCAAATAATTTTGCTACCTCACCTACACGTCTAATATTTTCTTCACGTTCTTGCGGTGTAAAACCAAGATTTTTATTTAAGCCGGTTCTTATATTATCACCATCTAAGCCATAAGCTGGTATTCCTCTAGAAACTAAATACGCTTCTAGCTCAAATGCGATCGATGTTTTGCCAGCACCACTTAAACCAGTTAACCATACTGTACAACCACGAAAACCACGACAAATACCTAAATTTTTTCCACGTATTTCACGTGTGATATGATGTTTTTGTTCTGTTACATTTGTTGCAACTTGAAGACACTGAAAAAAAAAAATTAAATTTTTATATTAAAAAATATTATTAATTTTATTTTAAAGTTATTTCGTAAATATTAGTTTCTTTTTTTTTGGATAACTTTTATTATTAATCATCTTTTCAATATAAATTATCATGGAACTAAAAAACAAATAGTTTCCTTTTAATTTTACTAAAATTATTTATTTTTGTAAATACCAGTAATTCGTTTTTTACCAGTAAACGACTTGCAGACTTCTACCACAAAAACGATAAAATTCAGAATTTAAGAACATTTGTTTATGCGAAAGAGTAATAAAAATATAGAATTTACAAAATAAGAAATTATTAATGATTATGCATTACTGTTTTTGACTGTTCAGGATTCCAATGTCTTGTCTAAATTCTTGAATCCCTGGACTAACAATTTTGCTAGTTTTTGGATATGAGCTTTTTCGGCTGAAACAATTTCCCTCAACTCTTTTCCTGCCTTATGAATTTCCGTGAGTCTAATAATTCTGGGTAAGGATTGATTATGCATTTTCAAATTTTTTTTATTGTTACCAAATAAAGATTTAAATTTTTTGATAGTCTTATCTACCCTCTTCACAATTCCTGACAACGGGTCATTTCTTAGCTCCTAATATGGATTCTTGTTGATTTTCATTGCATTTTGTTTGCATTATTTCACATTCAGGGGAGCATTTTACAAACAAACAAAAGATTAACCGATCAGAAATCAATATCATCCTTCCTCATTCAGATTTTTATGATCAATCTGAAATCAATCTACAAAATATGGAAAACTTTCCTAGAGTCTGGTTGAGATACGTAGATGATGTATTTGCTATTGTAAGGAAGGCCAAAGTACAAGACACTCTCTTATTTATCAACTCATCCCACAAAAAAATTGAATTCACCTATGAGATAGAAGAAAATCAAGAATTGCCATTTTTAGAAATTTTTATCAGCCACCACCAAAGAAAACTATTGAAGC
The DNA here is from genome assembly GCA_963082915.1 of Dolichopus griseipennis. Classification (NCBI taxonomy): domain Eukaryota; kingdom Metazoa; phylum Arthropoda; class Insecta; order Diptera; family Dolichopodidae; genus Dolichopus; species Dolichopus griseipennis. The sequence continues at coordinate 57,225,729 of OY720443.1, forward strand.
TCTAATAAGGAAAAAATATCGAAAGTTACGATTCAACGCTTTGACAACTTTGACGCCAGTAAGTACCCCCTTCATCGTATAGCTCTAACGTCTGATCTTTATCAAATTTTAAAATCTGGATTAAGAAAATAAATGCTGTATTTATAAAATTTCTTGTCCGTGTTGCAATAAAGTTTATATTGGGTCAACGAAAAGATTTTTAGAAACACATTTCAAAGAACATAAGCAAAAAGCAACATAGGCTTATAAAAACAATATAAATTTTGGTAGCGGAACATATCTTAGTGAAAAATCATCAAATAACCAATTCCGATATTCAGATCTTGAAACATATTATAAAAACAAAACAGTTAGAAGTCGGAGAAAGTTTCGAAATTTACAAACATTCACATAAAATCATTTTGAATAGAGATCAAGGAATGAAATATTCTGATTTCTGAAAACAAATTTAAACTATCTGCTTATTTTTATTTCATGTTTTTTTATACCTGTAATTTCTTATTTGGAGAGTTCTATTTGTTCTTAAATTCTGAATTTTATCTTTTTTATGGAAGAAGTCTGCATGTCGTAGACGAAATACTAGTATTTGTAAAAATAAATAATTTTAGTGAAATTAAAAGGAAACTACTAGTTTTTTATTTCTTTCATATACATTTCACTAAAACACTCCACACTAATTTATTAAATATTCATAAATTATTAATTTTGGGATAAATTAAATTTTATGTTAATATTAGGAATAAAGACCAAAACAATGTAATATTTTTGTTATTATGAAGATGTTTTAAGTTTAAATACTCATAACATAATTTAATTTTTATCTCTTTAGTATATGAAGAGTAATTTTAATGAGAAAATTTATAAGATCTATAAGATTTTAAATATACCAAATACAAATATTAGATTGGTTTAAAAATCTTTGGACATGCACGTATCACCACAAAAATGAATCAAAATAATTTATAACATTAAGCTAGTACATTTAACTCCTGGGGAATTACCATAAAACAAAAGAGGATAATTGTGTAGGGATTAATAAATATTTACTGATTGTAAATATTTAATAAAAACTTCAGAAACGTGTCAGGCTTATCTAACCAAATTTTCCGATTAAAAAAGAGAAGTATTTAATTTTAATTTAGGTTATCCATTTATTATCTCAAATGAGCCAACCCGCTCGTGGATTAAAAATTATGGAAACTACCTAGAAAATCTTGCGTTTGACAAAGAAATTTTTTGGAGATGTTTGATATAAAACTTAACTACTTTTAGCAAATTAAGATCAAACTTGAGCCATTAGGCCCATTAATCAAACTTGTTAAAAATTTATGTTAAAACATTCAGACCACCACTTTTTAAGTTTTATCGTACGGATAGACGGAACAGGCAGACATACTCTGTTTAATAGTTTCATTTTTAAATTCGGATCAGATCCATACAGTTGAATTACTATCGATTACATCTCCCAAGCTTCACAAACATAATGTGAAATTTAATATACCCTTAGAATGTTCGTACGAGCTTAAAAAGTGACCCGACTCGAAGATTAAGTTTTTATAATAAACCGAGAAAGTTTAAAAATTTTATATAATTGTAGAACTATTAGAAATCACATATTGAAATGCTTCTGATTAAATTCTAAACATAATATATTTATAAACTTTACAAATTATAGCCAAATCCCAAAAATATTTAAATGGGGTGTCCGGTAATTAAATTTAAAAATTGGTAAAAGAATGGTACAACGAATAGTAGTACTACTCGTATAACAAATTTTTAATTTCATGTTCACATGACTTCCATACTTGCAAAAAGTTTTAAATAATATTTATTAGTTATTTCTGTTGTTAACTTATATAATGATTTTAACATATATTTTATCAACATTACACATTTTGTTAAAAATGCAAGTTTAAACTTTACATTGACAAAATAAAATGAAAAAAAAAAAAAAAATACAAAAAGAAAGTTTTTTAATACAAGTTCGTTAAATTTCCCTCTTTTAAAGAGTTTTTCATTTATTATTCAAAATTATGTTCACAAAATAAGGTAAAATGACTAATTATTGTCAAGTTATTTGATTTAAAAATAAAAATTAAAACAAATAAACATAAATTTTAATTGAAGAATCCATTCAGAAGTTAAACAGGTTAACATTAAAAACGTTTTCCGACTATGGGCACTGGTCAGTAGAACTAGAAAGTATTATTTTTTCGAACAAATTACCAAATAATTTTGAGCTCACTTGTTGCTCTTCTATATATTAGACAATATATTTCCCAAGCATCTGCAAATCCGCTCTCAAACGTCGCGTCCACGATACATATTACATATTCATATGAGTAGTTGATCTTAATTGATAAAAATTATTGAAGAGGAAGTTAATATAGAGAATGGGCATATAAATTCACTTCTTCAAAACAATTTTTTACTTGTTTCAAACTTTTCTATTTCTTTCGGTATTATGGTAACTTTCGAAAGTCAGACAACTTGTATAAACTAGCAATTTTCTATAAATTTAATTAATTTTAATTTTATATTTTTTTATAATTTAAAATTAGTTTTCTTAAATTAAAACCTGACTAACTAATTTTAATGTTATCTATAAATTTTTATCACGAAAACCTAATAAATAATATTTAATAAACAATTGCAAAAAAAAAAGTAAATAAAATTCAAATTTTATAACATAACATTTTAGTTAGGTATAATAAATTTTCTTTTTATCTAAAAATCTATTTTTTTTTTTTTATTTTAATAAGAATTTTTAAAAATATCAATTTAGATAAATATAACTATTAAAAAATAGTTTTGGGTAAGTTATTTTGTAAAATTAACTAAATTCCGTTGGGGCCTTTTATGAGTAATACAGTCTATTTTGTAAAATATACATTTGCATTGGATTTCTATCATTTACAGTTAATGTACCCTTTTCGAATTTCTTTGGCTCTAAACTGATTGCTTTTTTTTAAACTTTAATTTTCTTAATTAACCCCTAATGTACAAAAGTTATATGAGCAAAATGCTTAGTATGTATATGTATATATATGTAATTAATAGCAATAATGGCTATGATATAGAATTAAACTGCCATTAGAAGCCTTAGCGGAATTTAATTAATAATGGAAAGAAAGTGGGTTCGGCACAGATCGTAATTTTCTTTAAGAAAAATTATTAAAAAGTCGTGTCCAAATGTCAAATAGGCAAAGGCAATATTTACTATTTGTCTGGTACTACAAATAAATAACTAAAAAGAATTGGAACTAAACAATATTATAATTTATGATGTAATATGTATTAATATGAATTAAACAGCTACATTCATTTAACAACCAAACGGCAGCTAATGGGTTAATTGAACAAAACTGCAACTGATAGATAACTTTCGATGATAAAAACAAAACAATTATAGATAAGTATAATTTAATTTATCTTATATCTGAAGATAGATTGATTATTAACCTGTGGACTGTGATATATTAAAAGTTCCTTTACCTTATATTAAATTTTATATATATATATATATATATTAATTATTGTTTTAGTAATTCGGAAATAGAGAGTACTTTATTTTGATTTTTTTGTAAATAATACTTACTCTTCTTTTTGAATAACAATAATATCCCCCACTTGAATAAATAGGCATTTTAGTTTTTTTTTAAATTATATAAATTATATTATGTACGTCTTATAACTTTCCTTTTCTTTTTTTAATTTTATAGGTATACTATATATAAATATATATGTAAATAAAATGTCAAAATATATTTAAAATTGTTCACAAATTTAATTATAAATTAAAAATAAAAATAAAAACAAACAAATTTTTATAAATAAAAAAAATCAAAATTCAATTGCTTTTGTTATAAAAGAAAAAAAAAAAAAAAAATAACTAGTTCAAAAATATAATTAAAAATAATATAGGTTTGTAAATTGAAAAATTTTTAACGTGTATATAGGTACGTTCCGAATTATTTGAATGGCAGAGTCCAACTGCTAAAAACTGACCTCAACGGTAAACTTCAATTTTTTAAAAAGCAAATTTTTTTTTTTACTTTTATTATTTTTTGTATTTTTATTATTATTATTATTTTTTTTTTTAAAATAAAATATGTACAAATGTATATAATATAAAATTTATATATTTTTTTACGCATCATCATCATCTTAACAAAGCTGTATAAATTATTTAACTTTTCACCAAAAAAAAAGAAATAAAAAATAGACATACAATCGTTTTTTTTGTCTAAAATTCTGACCTTAAAAAAAAATTATGTTGTAACTTATAAAATAAACAGATATTTTATTATTAATATGCTTAGTTTTTTATTTAGAAGAGTTCATTGACAGAAAAGAATTTAAGTATATAATATATATATATATATTATAAATATATACACATATGTTTTTTTTTTAATTATTTCAAAATATAATAGATACTTGTGTTTATACATACAAACATACATATATCTTAATGTTATGATCAAAACCCGAAATTTAATCTATAAAGTGATTAGTGATAAACTTAATAGTTCAATTTGTTCATTTAAACTGAATTGTTTTTAAATTTTTTATTTTAATTTTTAACCCTTATGCTACGTTATTTGTTCCAGAGAACTTTTTAGAAATCAACTGGGAACAAGATACTGACTATAAAGTTTTCATAATAATTTCTAATTGAGCTTTTTTTAATGATTAAACACTTTTTGTTTTTTTGTGTTGAAATAAGTAATACATCTTGAGCGAATGGGTTAAGTACATTTGTTCGTCCCAGCGAACATATTAGAAATTGGCCAAAAAGGAATCTGGAGGTTAAAAATTTTTTTAGTGTCTGAAATTGACAAAAAAGGAACCTGAATTTAAAAAATTTTTAATGTCTCTGATTGAGTAATTTATAATTGAATTTTTTAAAATATAAATTAAACGATCTTGCGCGAAAGGGTTAAGTAAATTGGTTCAACGTTCGAAATCGATTAACAAGGAATCTGGGCTTAAAAATCTTCAAAAAAAAAAAAACGGTCTGATTGACCCATTTATAACTAATTTGAATTGATAAATTTTTACGATATGAAATGAAAAATTTTCAGCGAAAGGGTTAATTACAAATTAATACAATTGCACATTATGTATTTAAAATACATATGTAATTTAATAAATTAAGAGTTAGCTAGTTTTTTATTCTTTAAATTATCAATTAATTGAGTGAACCAACTGCATTTTAAGAATCTAATTTAATTGCTTGAAAAATGTTTTGAATAAGATCAAAATTTAAAACATATGTGGTTGACTTTTAATCGTGTAAATTTTCTAATAATTATTACAAATATATTATATTACTGAATTAGAATTTTTAACACGTTTACCACTAACTGTGAAATATATGAAAAATGCAGCAGTTACCATTACATACTAATTTAATTGAAGTTATGTAATAGTTTTGGTATAGGAGCATTTTTACACATTTTTCAAATTTAGTTTTAAATTTAATTTATATTTTGTTTAGGTCTACTTTTAGGTGAACATAGTCATAAAAAAATTTTCAGTCGTGAACGTGTTAATTGAATAAAATAAAATTTGATATAATAAATTATTACTTTGCATTGTGTTGTATATAGAAATTATGCCAGACGGATATAGTTAAATAAAACGCATTTATACAGATAAATCCCTTTTTCAAAAAATACTAAAGAAAACAAACCCAACGGGGTTTTGGTACCAAGTATATGATTGTTATATATAGATCAATCAGAGAAGATTTGGAGGATATTGTTATCTATCTATATATATAAAAGCGAAAGTTTGTTTGTATGTTTGTTTGTTTGTACGTGTCGAATAGGCTCCTAAATTGCTCAGCCGATTCTCATGAAAATTTGTATATTTTATATATTACTTTACTCAAAACTAGAAACAATTCGACCGGTTTTCTTCAAATTTAGTATACGTGTTCCTCTGTGAGAATTGAGTTGACACTATTTGAGATTTAGAATTTGCTAAGCCATGCCGGCCCGACGGTTGTCAAAAAAAATGTTGGAAGCAAATATTGTCCAATTTTGCGAAATACTAGGCTAAAAAGAAAGCATAAAAAAAAATTTTGTTGATCTCCGTTAACCCATTGAGGCCATAGGTTTTTTCGTTACTTTACTCTAAAATAGAAACGGTTTGACTGGTTGACTCCACATTTGGTATGCGTGAAGCACCTTGAAAATGGAGTTGAGTTTGTTAGCAGGCTTGGTGTTTGGTAACACATGTCGGTACTACGAGTGACAAAAACAAATTTTTGAAAGTCAATTACGCCCAATTTGGAAAGTAGTTAGTTCAGGAACTTTAAAAAATTACTAGAATAATGCTAGCAAAATCGTTTAAAAAGAATTGCTTAAATACATTTTAAAATTAATATTTACCCCATGTTTAATTTTCATGTTAACTTTTTGCAGTAACATTACCTTAAATTAAACCTCCTTTGAGAGGCGCAGCAACGCGCACCGGGTGTTTTTAATACACAGTTTTTAAAGGAAGTAACAGCTCTTAATTGGACCATAAATACATATATTCTTTACTTATTTTTAAGAAAAATTTATGAAAGAATTCATATTAAGTCTGATTTTATCAAGTTTCAGTGTTGTATAATATACACGTATATATGTACTATTTTATTAAAATAACAGAGACACTTAGACTATATTAATATATACGTATGTATACAATATGAAAATAATATTTTTAATAAATAACGCAACTTGTATTAGATAAATAGAAACTTATTTGCAATTTTGCTAATTAATAATTAGCATCTAATCTATTCTGTAGTTAAATGTATGAACAATTTCTTCAAACCTTGGTATTAATTTTAAAAATAAAATATAAATTTTATTGTATAGATACTTATACTTTAAGCAATGGATTTCAGATGTTAATCGTAATCTTTGTTATAATATACATATACATATAAACAAAATACTAATTTATAATAAAATAGATTAACATATTTTTAAAATATTTCCAATTAAATTTATTGCTTTTTTTTTGCATGTAATTAATTATGGATAAAAGATCAAAAACCTTTTCAAAATCTTCTACATAGGTATGTACAGGGCCGGCCATATGGGGGGTGCAGCGGTTGCAAAGCACCCGGGCCCCACTTTTACAGGGGGCCCCCAATATGAGAAAAAAAAATTATATAAATTATATTTTATAAAAAATAATAAATAAGATATAAAAAAATTAGAAAACGATGAATTAATCCAACAGTCACAAGATTTCATAAAATTTTATAATAAAGATGTTGACGAATGTTTAATTGAAGAAATTTTATCGTTAAAAGGATTAATTTTGAACGAAATTGATGTTAAGAATGCAGAGGATATATTTCACTTTATTTTAAATAACAACTATTTTTCTAATATTATAACTGTATTAAAATTTCTAATATTTAAATTTTTCCTAATATTATAACTGTATTAAAATTATTATTTACGCTTCCAGTTACTGTTGCAAGTGCAGAACGTTCATTCAGTAAATTAAAACTGATTAAAAATTACGTCCGATCAAGTATGTCTACGAATCGATTAAATTCACTTGCAATATTGAGCATTGAAAAAGAAATGGTCAAAGAATGTGATTTTTCAATTATAATTAATGATATGGCCATTAAAAAATCACATATTACAAGTTAAGTTTAGTAAATGTTAATTATTTTTTATTAATTGTTTATGTTTTATTATGTTTTATGTACTTTTTTCATATTTTTTTGTTTTTGTATTGTTTTGTATTATTTTATTAATGAAAAAAATACTGATGAATTGTTTAGTTTCGAATAAAGAAATAAGTACAAAAATTAAGTGTTTTTTTTAAAAAGGACGTTTACGTTGGTATTACTATTTTTTTTTATGTTGAGGGCCCCAAAAAAATATATGCACTCGGGCCCATTCATGGAGAAGGCCGGCCCTGGGTATGTATGTATGTATGTATGTACTTATATATATCTATCTTATAAATAGCTGTGATTTTGCGGATTTTTTTTGTTTTTGTTGTTTTTTAACGGTTAAGTGCGGTTACTAAACTATTATTAAATAGAAATGAAAAAAAAAACAAAAACAAAAAAAAACTTATTCAAGATTCTGTAAACAAACATAAAAATTTCATTAAAATCAATTTTTTTTTTTTATCAAATCTATCAATATCATTGGCATTATCTGGTATTGTTAATATGATTTTGATGATTTTTTGTGTTTTTTTTTATTGTATTTTTAGATTTTAAAATGAAAGCTTTTGAGTTTTGTATACCTATATAACTATATTTAGTAATTATTTAATAGGATGTTTAACTTTTAGAAATTAAATAGGATGTGTATATTTAAAACAGTTTTAGATAAACATTAATAAACAACTCTCCCGATACTATAGGTACTACATATTTTATAATTAAAAATATTTTTGCAAATAAATTCTAAGAATTTTTAAGTTATTGACTACCTATAGATGAAATCTCGACATTTTTTATCTCGCTCTTTTAAAATCTCGCCTTTTAAAATCTTGTAATTTGACGAGTATGCAATTTAGTATGGGAGCGGTACGAAATCTGGACATTTTTAATCCCGCTCTTTAAAATCTCGCCTTTTAAAATCCCACCTTTTAAAATATCACTTTTCTTAATCTCGGTTGTTTAATGATTTTAGAGTTGGATACAAAACCAAAATTATCAGCTTTTTCCAGAAAATAATAAATAGACCTTTTTTAAAACGAGATTTTAAAGAGGCAGATTAAAATGAGATTTCGAACTAGACCCATTTAGTATATTGCCAGATTCATATTAAATTATAAGCAAAATTATTTTTTCATCTTTAATTTATAATGCCTTACTACAAAATCAATTGAACCCTATTAGTAGAGAGACTAATAAGTTAGTTATCTTATCACTTATATCATCTATACATTTTTAGTCGTGTCATAATTATAATTCTTTAGCGATAATTTTTTTTTTAATTCTCTAAAAGTATTCCTTCGACTTACGAAATATGTAATAGCCATTTTCTATCTTGTAGGTTAAGCACCATTTCTAACTTTCTAAAAAATTCTTAAAAATTAAGGTTTTTTTTTACGTGGTTTATTATTTTGTTTTTTTAAATGAATTTTTTTAATTTTTCAAGCTAAAATTTAAAATCATCTGACTCTGGAGGTGATATACTTATGTATCTACAAATACATTTTAGATATTTTCATTCTTTAATTTTATTTAGGTTAAATCATACTTTTAATTGACTTCGAAATTTTTCCTGATTTTCAAAGAAATCGAATGATAAAATGGGTTTAGTATAAAATCGCTTTTTAATAAGATCCCTTCTGTAGGGGCCACGGTCGTGTAGTGTGTAAGCATTTGAAAGCGGAATTCCAATAATTCCACTGTTGTATCCACAACGAACCGTTAGACTTATGTGTTAGGATGGCGAATGCTGTCCCCCATAACAAAAACAATAAGAATATAACGTCTCTACTAAATTAAAGGGGGAGTAGAGGGTGTGAGTAACTATATATATATATATTAATCAATTCGGTAGTTCTATGTTCACATTATAATACATACAGGCTATAGATAATTTTGACCCGACTGAATTTAAGTGCTTATATTTTTAATATAACTTTGTAACCGAAAAGGAATTTACCCCGCTATTAAGAAAACCTATTAGAAATAAGTATTTGATGTATTATTTGCATTAGTCTATCAAATGCTCTTAATTTTAGAAAGCCCAGAATGTTAAAATAACATGAAGTAAACATTTTGAAACATATCATCTAACTCAGTCATGTCACATCATCATTAAAATGAGCTTGAACAAGTGAGGGAAAAAAACCAAGGGTTTTTAAAAAGCACATTTTCAAAATTATATACGGTTTCTTACTGAGTATTTTATCATTTATTTTTATAAAAATATATATTATGATAATATTATAATTTTGTTATTTCATTAATAATTAATTATATGACTAATAGTGAAATACTTAGAATACAACCCCAATGCATTCAAGAAAACCTGTTAATAAGTGCAAAATATAATGTTGCTTCAATGTTAACGTTTAATTTTGGAAAAACTTATACTGGTGAATAAGTTACTGTTTTATAAGAACATAAAAGTTTTAATTTTGAAGACCTAGTAGCCCTTCAATGGGGAAGGTTCTCAAATGTTTGCTTAGCAAACTTATGATGGATCTGCTCACCCCCCTCCTGTGTTCACCCTTCCATTTTTTTCCGGTTCTAGGAAATCAATTTGGAACTCCAACAAAATTTGGAATTTTACCTAGAATATTATTATCTAACGAAAAATGGTTAAGACTAAGAAACAATTTCTTCAATTTAAAGAGACCCTTTCAAATTTAAGAAAAACCTTTAACGTATGTTGAAATATAATGCTGCAGCTGTAAATTTTGCATATTTGTAAAAAAAAATTTGAACAGGTGTTAAAGTTACAGGTGGTTGAAAATAGCAAAATTTCAATTTTCGAGCCCTTATAGCTCCTAAACAGGGGGCGTGACAAAAAAATTTTGTTAACCGACTCGTACTAGTTTTGGAGACCCTAGGTTGAACGGTTTAGAAGATATATTGGGCCAAAAATTTTGCAAAGTTGAGTTTAGCTTAATGGTAAATTTTAGTACCGTATGGTAACCCTATACATTTTAGCCTTATATTTTTGTGAAGCTTAAACCAGCTATCTTTTGCCGTTTTCAGATTGAAAATACACTTAACAAAACTCTTGTTATAATAATTTAAAAATAAGGCTTTTTCCAACTTTGAAGGGCTGTAGCTCCGTAACGGGTGGGGCTACAGAAAAAAATTCTTCTACGAAATTAATTTTTTTGTAATATCTACCCGTGGTTAAAATTTCTTTACTCTATTTCAAACGGTGTAAAAGTTTTTGTGAACATACGGACGGACGGACGGACGGACGGACGGACAAAGTCAAAATTAAGAAAAACCTTTGATACTTATTGAAACTTTCGTTTTGGAGCTTTCAATTTTGTATACAAATAAAAAAAAATTTTGTAGGTATTCAAGTTATAGGTGTTTAAAAGCTAAATTTTTAGCAAAATTTCAATTTTCCACCCCTTACAGCTCCTAAAGAGGGGGCGTGACAAAAAAATTTTGTTCACTGACTCTTACTTATTTCTAAGGATCTAACTTCTCCCAAAATTTCAAGTTTCTAGATTTAGCCGTTCCAAAGTTATGAGGGACCAAAAATTTTGTAAAACTTGTTTTGAATAACGGTAAATTTTAGTACCGTATGGTAACCCTATACAATTGGCTTTTAAAAACTTGTAAAGCTTATAAAAACAGCTGTCTGTTACCGTTTTCAGGTTGGAGATATACCTTATAGAACTCTAATTATAACTGTTTAAATATGGGGCTTTTTTCAACTTTGAGGGGCTGTAGCTCCGTAACGGGGGGGGCTACAAAAAAAAGTTTTAACATTAAATTATTTTTATTGCAATACCTATCCATTCCTGATATTTTTTTTTCAATCATAGGTAAAAAGGGACGGACGGACAGAGTGAAGCTATATAGGCACATTTTTACAAAATTTTTTGAAAATGTGCTAAAAACGGAGTCAAATACTATACCAGTACAAGAAAAAGTTAGCCTCGGTGAAAAAGCATGAATCCGAAAAATTTTTTGTGTGTCTGTTTATTTGTGTGTGATGTCTCTGTTAATAAATTGCAACCGATTTTGATAAAATTTGGTACGAATGTTTTCTTTGTCAATAATAAGGTTAAACTCGTAGATGGGCCGTAAGTTTCGGGAATGTCAAGTTCTAATAATTCATCAAAATCTCAACCAATTTTAATCAAATTTGGTAAGAAATTTTTGTTTTTTGCTAAAATAAATAATGACTTCGCAAATAAGTCAAATTGAACCTCACGATAGGGAGGAGGTGCTAAATAACCAGACTTTACAATACAAACCACATTATCCAAGAATAAAAGCTTTTACAATTCATTTTGGATTTATTTCTAAGTTTTTTTATTTAATATAATTAATTTAATATTATATAATTCTTTTGCTCAAATAAATCAGAAATCATTAATCATTTGCAAAACTTAAATTTTGTTGCGGAAAGATCTTTGCAAATTAAAAATTCTAAGCATTGTTTCTTTCAAAATAAATTGTCAAAATATTAATTAATTAAAATTATTTTGTGGTTTTGTTGTTAAATATTAATTTTTTTTTTTTATTTATTTTGCAAATGAATTAATCAAAATTATATTGAAAAACCACGGCTGTTTCATACTTATTGGTATAAAAGTATTGAATTTATTTATTAATAATTTTGCAATATTGAATCATTTTGATCGCGTCATTTGACGATAAGGAATTTGTGTGCCCTAAGTAATTAAATAAAATTGAAAAAAAAATTGAAAGTTAATATTCTATCAATTATCAAGCGCGAATTACCTTCAATATTTTCTTAACAAATAAATTTTTGAAGTGTCATTGAGATTAGATCATATTAGACTATTCAAATATTTGTTATAATTTTATTTTGTTAAATTCAAGTATATTTCAACAGATAATCAATTTTAAATAATATAAAATTTATAATGTACATATTTTTGAATTGATTATAAGTACTTAAGTGGGTTACATTTTGAAGTCAAGTATTGATTACAACATATGCTATTGAACCTAATAATTGATATAAGTAGCTAATTATGTTTAAAATAATTTAAAAGTTCAAGTATTAATATTTTAATTTTTTTTTTAATTGCATATTTAAATAATAAAAATGTAATTTATTTATACTATTTATATACATATAACATGTTATACATATGCAGCACAAATATAAGTATAATTGGTTCTGATACTAGATTTAAGTATAATTAAATATAACTTGTAAAAACATAAGCAATTTATTAGAACAGGTATTGCAACAAAAGATTTAAAACTTTTAAGGCTCTTCTAACACTTTTTTAATATACTTATACTCTGATAAACCAGAAGTAGTGCAGAAGTTTCCATTTAGTACTTCTTTCCTACTGAATTTAATATGGAATGGTGGAAAAAATATTCAGTTTTGCACTAATGCATTGAAAATGTTTCTATTTCCTTTCAGCACTTTTTCAGTACTTTTTACACCGTGAATGAAAGTAGTTTTTCAGCACTTTTTCAGTCGTGAAAGGAAGTTTTTTTTTTTTTTTATTCCTTTGCCACTCTTTTAAGGAGTATAGGGCATTCACCAAGTTTTTAAACTAGACTTCAGTTTCTTTAATCATAATATTCACTAAGCCGTTAATTACTCGACTGTAGCTATTGTATAAGGTTATGAAATATGAATGCACAAATGTTAACTTTGTGCGCCATCTATAATCTTACACAAGAATTATTTATATATTTTTATTAAATCTTATTTTATATTACGATATAGTTATACAATTTTACGATATTCACGTGAAACGAAGTAGTTCTTTTCAATACTTTTTCAGTAGTAAATATAAGTAGTGTTCTCAGTTCTGTTTCAGTAATAAACTAATATTAATTATACTACTTGCTAAAAATTATTAAAAAAATAAAAAATAAGTAAGTACCTATTTAGTATTTTTTTTTTATTCAAAATTTTTAAAACATAAATTTAATTACTAATGATTGAATAAAATAACTCCCTATTAGCTATTAAAAGAGAGCAATATAGAGAGTAACTGAACTATATTGTATTTTCATTCATTTCGCGAAACTTCACTAGTGATTCACTACTTCTTCAGTACTGAATAATCAGCATTTAAAATTACCTATAAAAAGACAAATTTTTTTTATTCTATAAAAGTGTAAAAATTCATTCATATGCGGACGCAACTGATAAACTAAGGTTATCAGAGTAGAATTCTGGATTAACGTTATCAAAAAAGAAAAGACCTATAGTATTTGAGTGTCGGTGTATATGTTGATAAGTTGGAATTTCCTAAGAAAAATTATTACTAATTGCACTTTTTAATAATATCAAAAAATTCTATTTAACGTTTCAAATAATATTGAAAAATATATTTAATAGAAGGAGTTTGCATTTATTAAATATTACCTTATTACGTATACTATTACATAAAGTTATGCTATCTTCCATTACGTTAAATTATAATCAAATACCAAAAACTTTTAATTAAGTTAAAAAGAGCATTTACGAGTATATGTTGAATAATTAACCATTTTGAATAATTTTAATTAAATTGGTAAAAACCCAGAAAACCAGAAACCAAAGGGTTTTCACATTAACTAAAATACTGAATTAAATGTCGGCACTGTTTAATCAACACTGTGCTATACTTTTGTTAATAATTCATTCGTAAACTACCATCACTATCACTATTAAATAAAAACAACTAATTTATTTCATATTTATGAACTCAATAATATAATATTATAAAAATAAAAGCTATTTTTAAAAATTCAGTTTAATAATTATAAAAAAAAACAATAATAAAAGACATGCTTGTCATTGTTCGGCTGTTCTAGTGTTAATTATAGATTTTTCTTAAAATTTAAGGTTAATAATCACCTTTCTAACTTTTTTTTTTAATTACATATAAAAATTTATGAAGTGTAAAACACTAGGTATACGTATTCATTAATGAGGTGTAAATCATTTATATATATACTAACTAATAAATAGTAACATAGTTTTCTAATACACAAAATTAAAATTTTGCACAAAACATTTAATTTGTATGTGATTTGACATAGTCAAAGAGGAACACAGAATAATAGTTGCAGTATAATCAGTATAAAGTATATACATATAGTATATACATATATTATATTATTATTTGTTATAATTAGTTACTAATAATTTTTTCATAAACATGCATTCACATTTTTCACAGAATACATTAAAATTATAATAATATGTAGTCAGATTTCTTAGAAAAATCGTTAATTTTAATAAAGAAATAAAAAAATAATGATAATTTTTTTATCGTTTTTCTAAGTTTGAATGGACCATTTGATAATTAAAAAAAAAAAAAGATACAGTGCTTTTTTCGATTTCTTGAACATGTTATTCTAACACTGTTTAACAAAATTTTAAGATATGTTCTGTTATCTGAACGTTATTTTTTAATTCTTTTATTTGATTCCTCTAAGGTAAAAACACAATTCCGACGATATATTCTTGAAGAAAATTTTAAAACATATGGGTGCTTATGTATTTGCATATAATTATGACGATTGTCACCCAGCCAAATTTTACTCGTCTTCGAAATAGGTTTACTTTTTCGTTGTAGTCTAGTTTGACAACATTTTTAAACGTTAAAAACAAATTTTTGAATTTGACAGAATTTTTAAACATTTTTATTTATAAGTTTTTTTTATCATTTATTTAATAATGAGTTAAATTTTCAATTTTGAAGAATTTTTCAAAAAACCCAAACTCATCTCGGGTTAAATTTACTTCACGTACCCACCATCTTCTTCTTGTACGATTTCGAATTCTTTTAGACAAACTATATGTCGTAAATACCTGATCAATTTGTACAATTTTTAACAAATTCATTTTTAAATATTTGGAAATTTTTTGTTTATATCTTTTATTTTTCGCTTCGCTATAATTATGTTTATTCTCACAAAAAATAGTTGAGCGGAGCGAATTAAGCTTGTGGTCGGAATTGTGTTTTTACCTTTATATTTAAACCCTACTTATCACAATACAAAAAATCAAAATTCCGATATATTCAAATCCTCTTATTTAAAATCCCAACATTAAAAAACGGCACATATTAATATACGAACATTCAATATCCCCAGTAATGAAAATGGCGTTATTTAAAATCTCGCTATTTAAAAACGCACCGCGTCAAAATTCTGATACATTAAAATATTCTGTAAAAAGCGAATAACCCTAAGGGGGATTTTGAATGTTGAGATTTTGAAAGTCTGCATTTTGAATATCGATATTTTGAAAATCTGCATATTGAATCTCACCTAAAATTTTTATATTAAATATGATCGAATTTCAACACAAATCATTTATAACTTATCAATTAATCAAAATATTGGTATAATTTTTTTGATAAGTGAGTCTTTTTTTAATAATCAAATCTTAATTGAGTTACTCTTATGTATGGTAAATTAACTTTTCAAAAAATGATCATTTAATTTGTGATAATAAGTGATAATACGAATAGAATAGATAATAGAAAATAAGATAAGTACCATAATACAAATGCCTAATTGATGTATGTATTTAACTTCGAATGTTATTTATTAAAAAAGTGAATTACAAATTACTGTAGAAATTCTTTAATTTCAGCTAATAGAAAAACTAGATCATGCAATAATTTACAGTAAAAACATTTCATTTTAAATAATTAAGATTAATTTTTATATAAATATTTGGTAAAAAATTAAAGAGGTGGCGGGGCACATCTAATTACATAAAATCTTCCCGGATCAATCAGAACTAATTAAAGTTATAAATTTTTTCATTTATTCATATTAAATAATAATTAATAATTATATACATTAAATAATATCAATAATATCAAAAAAATTAAAATGTTAGATATTTAAAACATTAATTACTGGCAATATAATAACCAGAAACTGAATTTATATGCATTTAAAAAGTGTAAAATATGCGCATAAATATGCATTAAAAATTATCAAATATACACAAAAAAAAACATAAGCTTAAAATTAGTTAGAAATTGCATTTAATTAAGAATTTTCGTATATTTGAATAAAATTTTTAATTTTTGTTGCGTTGTGTTACTGACTTTACCTTTACATATAATATTTAAAAAATTACATATGTATATATGTACTTCATTGATTACATTGAATTGTATTTAGATTGAAGATTTGTTAAGATCTGATAAAAGTTTAACAATTTATGCATTTAAAGTTTTTATTAAATTATTTTCTTGAAATTTTGCTGTTGGCGCTTCTCTTCTATGCCTATCATAAAATCAAAATAAAAACAATAATTTAAATAAATTAAACTACAAAATCAAATAAATCAATACAAAATTTTTTAAATGTCAATTGTCAGTTTATTCTTAAGCATAATACAAACGCAGTAAACATTTTCTATTATGCTTTATAAAAGACAAACACAATTTCAGTGTAAAGCGTTTTTTATCAATAGAAAAATCTAATTAGAAAAAGAATTGTTTGTAAAATGATATTAGCGTAAGTGAATTGAAATAAGCAAACAAATATGCAAATTGTAGAAATATGCAAATGCATATAAATCCGGTTTCTCATAATAACTAATGCGCAACTTATATCATAAAAATTATTTGAGACTGGCCGAGTCTTAATCATATTTCGGCAATATTTGGCCAATTATAAAATACTAAGGAGAAAGGAAAGCCGTTCATACAACAAGTGTAAGTCTAAAAATCAATTTTTTTTATAATTCTGAATCAATAAGAATAAATAAAAATTCTAAGCGAAAAAAATAATATTTAATGAATTTCGGATACAAATTGACAAATATTCAAATAAAAACTTATCTGAATTAAACCCTTCAACCTAAAAATTATTAGATTTCGTAATCCTCGCTCTAACCATTCGACCGTTTGATTACTTATACTTTACTTGCTAAGTGCTAATTTTGACATAAAGGGAACCTGAATTAGCATCAATTTCTAGTTTTTATTATTATAGGTATATTAGATTAGAAGGAAAAGAAATTTGTTATACCTCAACATTAAAGTTAACATTTTAATAATGTTTTTTTTTTTTTTGGTTAAGTTTATGTCTTAGTTTATGTTTATGTAAATATATTAGAAAAACATTAATGTTAGAAATCAATTTTAAACATTTCCATTTCTTTTTTTTCCTATTTTTTCAAACACTAAAAAATTATCGAAAGAAAAAGTATGTTACGTGAATAAATAACATTTAACATAACATAGGGCACGCTAATCAGTAGCAGCAGCATAGCAGTTTGTCTTTTTTATATTTAGATTACAATCCCCTCATTTCCTCTTCTAGATCTATAATTCTATAAATCTTAATTAGATTAATTCGTGTAATTATTTTGCGGAGCATTTGAGACAAGTTAAGAATCACTCGATAATACTATATACACTAGATAGTATATAGTAAAATAAAATGAAACATAATATATAAAGTATTTACTCGTATTGATAGTATTTTACACATAAGCATAAAAGAGGTAATATTACTTTAAATATAAAATTTATTATTTTTTTATTTTTATTTTTATTAAATGTGTATTAATAAGTAGGTTATAATTATATTTTTTTAAACCGAATTTACTTATACAAATTTCACTATTATTTTTTATACTTATAATTGCACACAACTTATATAGTAAAAATTATGATAACAAGAAAAAATAAAACCTTGATTTTTATAAAAAAAATTCAAATTATCACGATATACCACTGTATAATTAGTAATTTACCATACTTATTTTGTATAATCATATGGTACTTATATTTATTTAAAATTTCTTTAAATCACAAAATAAACAATAAGTATATAAGAAAAAAAAAAAATTTAACACACTAATTACACTTTTATTTAGACAATAATTTTATAAAAGAAATTTTTCAAAAATTAAATACGAAGTAGGTATTATGTATATTATAAACAATTTTTTAAAATATTATATAGGGTATCCCTCATATACTAGTACGAGTACATAAACTGACTATGAGTTGAGTACTACTATGTACTAGTATGTACTATTAATCACTAAATTCACATGTAAAAATGTTTTTGCATAGTCCATTTTCTACTCGGACTTTGGAGAATAAAAAATAACAAAAAAAAAAAAACAAAACCACAAAACATTAAAAAAAAAAATAAAAAAATTGTAATTACCTCATCACCTTCATTGTTATTATTATTATAAACGTTCTTATTTTTAAAATATAAATCATTATTAAGAAATAGATTTCTTCTACGTATTGCTCCGTACATTTTTATTTTTCGTTTTTTTTTTTATTATTTTTTTTGAATAATTTTTTGTAGATCGAAAGTGGCGCCTCTTTTGTTATTTAAGTTTATTACTTTATTATAAAAAAAAAATAAAAGAAAAATTCTTGTTTTTTTTAAATTGCAACAAGTTTTTTGTTTTTTTTTTTGTTTTTTTTTTTTTTAAATAAGAGTAAAAGTTAAAAAAGCAAAAAAAAAAAAAAAACAATCAAATAAAAGTATATTAAACCAGTAACTGTTGTAATTATTATTATTATGTTGAGAGTTTGTGTGTTGTTTCTTGCACCAACTCTAAAATTTTACAACAACAACACAATAAAAAAAATGAAGAAAAATTAAAAAAAAAAAAAAAGTACCGTGAGGAAGGAAATTTGAAAAAAAAAATTTACAATGTATATGTAATTTTGTGTATATGTATATTTCCTTATTTTAACTGTTATGAATTTTCTTCTTTACTTTTTTTTAAATTATTTACTTCTTTTACTATATTACTTCAACTTCTGTAATAACTTTTATTTAATTGTTTTGACACGGAACGACGATATAAAAAAAAAAAACAACAAAAAACGAAAAAGAAAGTAGTTTGCCGTATGCAATTCACACTTAAACTGATCAATTTAACAGTTCCTCTTACTATAACAAAATAATTTTTTTTTTATTTTTACGGTACTCAACAGATGGAATTTAAAATATAGAGAACGACGATTTTCAACACGTTGACGATTTTTAAATAAAAAAAAAACAAAAAATGTTTTTTTTTTTTTTTTTTTTTTTTTAATTTTATTGCGTTATTTAATATTTAATATTTTTTATTTTTGTAATTTTTTTTTTTTCTAAAACTCTTTCATTTTAACTATTATTTTTTTTATTTAATTATTTAATAATTGTTTTTTTTAAATTTAACTTCTGGTGTTTACCATATTTATTTTTAGGTTTTTTTTTTTCAAAATTTTAAAATTTGAAAACGAAAATTAAATAACAATATTTCATTTTAATATAAAGTAAAGACAAATGGTTTTTGTGTACCTTATTTTTCTATTATAAAATTGTTTTTGTTTTTTTTTTTTTTTTAATTAAATATTATTGAATATTAAAAAATTAATAATTTACTTAATTAATATTTATTCTTTTTTGTTTTTTTTTTATTTAATTTAAACAATTTATAAAAAAAAAAAAGTAAATTTTGTTCCTAGTTACGCAATATTTGTCATTAAACTTTTATATGTATATATACCATATTTATACATATGTTACGGTAAATACGATTAATTCGCTTATTTTTCATAATAACCGGGTGATTATACAAACTTACACTTCCAACATATGAATATTGAAGAATTTAAATAATTTTCTTATATATATAAGTATGTTAAATATTTCGAATCTGATAATAAATATTCTCCTGTACCCCAACATTGATGTCTTTAATAAAAGGAATTTTTTATGATGTTTTTTTTTATTGGGTCATCCCGAACCCCCGCGCGGTTATTTAATTATTAAAACTAAATTTTGTATCCAAAACCGAAAATCAAAAAATATTTTTATAATTTTATGTGAAATTTAAAAAATAGTAAAAATTATATTATAAATAGTAAATATTGCAAGATATTATAATAGTCCTTCGCTTCTTTGGAATTTGGACTTAACATATTATAATATGCAGTTTATATTTTTTTATTAAATATGATTCGAACAGGGTTTAAACCCGTGACCCTTAGATTGAAAGGCCGACGTGATAATCACTACGCCACCTGTCGGATATACGAGTATTTGATAAATTTAACACATTCTTCAGTACTTACTATATATACTTAAATTTACAAATTCGACGGTAATTATATAAATAGACCTATATTCATCGAATTCACCGCAACATATATATTTTCTAAAATGGGTTTTTTTCAGCTTGATAATTTTTTTTAACTGTTAGGCTGATAAGCCTGGCCTGCCAACACAATTAGTACATTGAGTACATTGTGGTACACTACTTAATAGTGAGAAGGCATGTTAAGGAAATTTATGTATGATAAGATGATTAATGTTGCAATTAAAATATACATATATATATATATATATATATGTATATAATATACGTTATCAAATGCCAAATAATTTTAATTTCTTTCGAATTTATCCAAAAAAGTTTTATCTATATATACTTTTTGTGAAATTATGATGCTATGAGCAATTTTATATGATTATTAAAAATGCTATCAATATAATTATGTTAAATAATTCAAAATATCAAATAGCTTGAATAGTTAATAAGAGAATATAATAAAATCGTTTTTCTAACTTATTAAGTATTTAAAAATTCGAATAAATTTAAATAACTTTAAATAATAAATATTAGTAACACTAGCGAATCAATTTACCCGTATCTATTTGCAAAAGGGTCACATTAATATGGTGTAAGGAAATAATTACAAATAAATAAATAAATTATATAGGAAATAACATTTTTAATATTTTACAAATTAAGTATTTCAAAAAAAAAATAGCATATAAAATATTTAAATTAAGGTTAGACGTTCTGAAGTTAATTTTTATAAATTAAAATTAATAAATTTTTTAGTCCTTTTTCACTTCTTTAAGGAGTATAGGGATTTAAGGATTAGGCTTCAGTTTCTTTAATTGTTTTATTCACTAAGCCGTTGATTCCACGACTGTAGCTATTGTTTTAGATTATGAATACACAAATGTTAATTTTGTGCGCCATCTATTATCTTACACAAAAGTTATTTATAGATTTATATTAAATCTTATCTTATTTTATAATATTAACTATTACGATATAATCATACAATTTTACGATATTTTTTTATTAGATATGATCTGACCGGTGTTTGAACTCGAGATTTTCCAGATGAAACGCGGCGTTTTTACCACTACACCATTGGTCAGATATATAATAAAAATTTAATAAATATGTTAATAATGAATATCAAAAAACAAATTTTAAATTAAGTATAGTGTAAAAAATTAAAAAAAAAAAACTGCTTTTTACCTATAAAGTTTTTTACTTGAATACTATAATTACAAAGCAACGTACCTTAAATGGTTGATTTCTATTAGTATAAATATATCTTATGCGTACTGATCCATAAAAATCTTGCAATTTCTTTATTGTTATAATTTTACCAATTTTATAAAGATTTTTTTTAATTAAAATGAACTATTTCTCTTTTATCAACTCTATTTAGTAAGTAGTAATAGTATACCTAGATGCTTATTATGCAAGTTAAAAAAATTAATAGAACATACTAAATTTATTATGCAGAAATTTACGAGTATTTTTTATTATTTTTTTAACTTGAAAAATCAAATGTTATTTTTTTTAACCACTTCAGAGTTGTAAGCATGTAATTAATCGATGTATATCTGCTACATTTCAAAATTATATGCATTCCACGATTTTAGAGCTTTTTCTAACATTAAATTGTATGAGAAAGCAATAGTTGAAATGTGGCTTTACTATCGTTTACAATATTTATTGCACTGTATAAAGAAAGTTTAATTTTATAATGCGATACATAAAGTCATGAAGTCAATATGTTTTGTAAAATTTAATTTTCTATCAATAATTAAACCTAAATATTTTATTTCATCGATAATTTCCAAAATTGTACCATCGATTGAAATATAGTATTATTTAAAACAATGTGTAATGGTGCCATTGCCTTAGTTTTCTTAATATTTAGGCTCAGTTTATTTTCTTTAAACAAGCTATTGATGTTATTAAAATCTGCTTTTATCTTATTGACACATGGATTATTATTTTAATCCTCTATATAAATGAAAGCGTAGTCCGAAAACTGTACAATTTTTCTTAATTCAACCAATTTTTCTATATATCGCTAGTAAATAATATAAATAATAAGAAGCCGAAAATTGTTCCTTGTGGAACCCCTTTTTTTGAAACCGTTTGAGAATCAGACAAATGATTATTAAATTTTGTTATCTGAGTTCTATTATTTATATATGAAACCATTTTTATTCTTTTTCTCGTATTCCATATTTTTCGAAATTTTCTCATTAAAATTTTTTTTATCAACGGTTTGAAATTCTCGTTTGATTTCACAGCATTTGAAGCAGTAGAAACAACAATAACAGCAATTATAATTTTGGGTTATGTATGGAGACTTTTCAATTTCTGATTGTTTAATTTTTTTAATTTTTAAAGAATTTCTAGAAACGAAGTATGAATAGGAACCAAAGTCTGGTTAAAACATTTTTTCTCCGTTACTCAGATCAATCGCAGATTAAGAATATAAGTTTTAGCTCACAGCAGAGCCTGAACAATCAAAAATCGGTATTTTTTGATTCAGAACACACAACTCTACCGTTATTAATTTATTCTTATTTTTAAAATTGAGGTGGCACAATTAAGCTAGCCTCAGAAGAAAACAAAACAAATAATTAACAGCATCATAGTTTGACATGAAACATCACAATAATTGGTCTTATTTGAGCGTTTGACTGAAACGTTTTCAAATAAAATGAAAAATCAGTGGTTAGTTAAATTTTAATTTCATTAATTTTTATTTTTAAATATACGAACACGTATTTTTTTACGACCTGGAGGCTTCTTCGATTTTTGTACTTAAGAAACTTCTAAAATAAATAAATGCTTAAGAGTAGATATCTTGTATTAAGCTGAGCTCTGATTTAAAATATATTGGGACTTAAAATACAATTTTTGGGAGCCCGAAGGATATCTAGAAGTGAAGGGCTAAGGCAGAGATTAAGATTGGATCGTAGGGAAGGGAGCAAAGGCCACTAAGCTGACTTAAAAAAAAAAATTGCTTGAAATCGAATCAATTGCAGATTTCAAATTGGAATTATGTAATATAATATAATATTATATCATAAGATCAAGAACTTGTTATGGAGATATATTTCACCAATTTAATGGAATTATTTAAGTTCTCAAAGCAAAAAAAGGGTGAAACTTCCGGAAAGGGGTTGTGAGCTATCAAAATGACGTCATCACATAACGGTACTAAATATCTCAAAGTTTTCGAATATATATACCGTTAGTGGCGATGGCGCCATCTAGTGGTCGAAAAATGCATTACAAAATGTTCCTAAGATTTTGTAGCATTTTTATTAAAATGTTATATTTTTCCTGTTAGTCCATAAACTGGAACCAACTACTTACACTATTGTAGGGCATGATATTGTCTTTCATAAACATCTTGTTTCATCTGGATCGGTGCTACCATTTTTGAGATATTGCAATTTAAAGTGGAAATTTAAAAAAAAAAAAAAAAAAAAATCAAACTTTCAAAAAAACTACTATAACTGTGAAATTTTCAAAAACACCCTGTATTATTATTATACCATTAGAAAGGTCTCTTAAAACTCTTTCCAATGGTATATAATAAGTATGGCATATGTTGACAAATAGCCCCACCAGAGAACATAAATGCAAAAATGACGCAACAATTTTATTAAAAAATACATTTTCATACTTTATTTGTCATAAATTTATTTTGCCTTTTTGTTTTCCATTTGAAATATTTATTTTAAAATTTAAGAATGTACTTTATAGTTTGATACAATATTGAGTTGGGTTTTGTTTAGAGGATTTTTGAGGTATTTATATGTATGTAAAGTATAATTAGAAAGGACCTTAGAGTTGGTTATAAAGTCAGAATTATACGCTTTTTCCAAAATATTTATATACTAAGATTTTGAAGATTGACAGGGTTTTGAGTTGGATATAAAATTACGCTTATACTGTTCCAACAACCTGTACAACATTCAAATGCGAAATAAAGCCATATCGAGAATTTTTTTACGTATGACTTTATTTCGCATTTGAATGCGAAATAAAGCCATATCATTTTCTAAAATTTTACCAAATAAAGCCATATAGCAAAATTGATACAAATTCTAACACTAAAATGAAAAGAATGGTATAAGAATTTGGATACCTAATTCATTCAAAAAATTAATAAGTTCCTAATTTTTTTTAATACACTGTAATAAAACATGTTAAATAATATTATATTTTCATTACGGGGGCTGCCGCCCCCGAACCCCCGCTAACTCAATTATTGAAGCTAGATTTTGAATCCAATACTAAAATGAAAAGAATGGTATAAGAATTCGAATACCTAATTCATTCAAAAAATTAATAAGTTCCTAATTTTTTTTAATACACTGTAATAAAACATGTTAAATAATATTATATTTTCATTACGGGGGCTGCCGCCCCCGAACCCCCGCTAACTCAATTATTGAAGCTAGATTTTGAATCCAACACTAAAATGAAAAGAATGGTATAAGAATTCGGATACCTAATTCATTAAAAAAATTAATAAGTTTCTAATTTTTGTAATACACTGTAATAAAACATGTTAAATAATATTATATTTTCATTACGGGGCGGCAGCCCCCGAACCCCCGCTAACTCAATTATTGAAGCTAGATTTTGAATCCAACACTAAAATGAAAAGAATGGTATAAGAATTCGGATTCCTAATTCATTCAAAAAATTAATAAGTTCCTAATTTTTTTTAATACACTGTAATAAAACATGTTAAATAATATTATATTTTCATTACGGGGGCTGCCGCCCCGAACCCCCGCTAACTCAATTATTGAAGCTAGATTTTAAATCCAACACTAAAATGAAAAGAATGGTATAAGAATTCGAATACCTAATTCATTCAAAAAATTAATAAGTTCCTAATTTTTTTTAATACACTGTAATAAAACATGTTAAATAATATTATATTTTCATTACGGGGGCTGCCGCCCCCGAACCCCCGCTAACTCAATTATTGAAGCTAGATTTTGAATCCAACACTAAAATGAAAAGAATGGTATAAGAATTCGGATACCTAATTCATTAAAAAAGTTAATAAGTTTCTAATTTTTTTAATACACTGTAATAAAACATGTTAAATAATATTATATTTTCATTACGGTGGCTGCCGCCCCCGAACCCCCGCTAACTCAATTATTTAAGCTAGATTTTGAATCCAACACTAAAATGAAAAGAATGGTATAAGAATTCGGATACCTATTTCATTAAAAAAATTAATAAGTTTCAAATTTTTTTAATACACTGTAATAAAACATGTTAAATAATATTATATTTTCATTACGGGGGCTGCCGCCCCGAACCCCCGCTAACTCAATTATTGAAACTAGATTTTGAATCCAACACTATTATGAAAAGAATGGTATGAGAATTCGGCATAGCTATTTCATACAAAAAATAATCAACCCTAATTAATAAATATAAATATTCTGGAAAAGGGGGCAATCCTGCTTTTGAATCCAACTGCAAAATCCCTCCTAATTGAGAATCCCACATATACACATATATATAAATATTCTGGAAAAAGCGTAAAGCCCTGCTTTTGAATCCAACTAACAATCCCACATATACACATATATAAATATTCTGGAAAAAGCGGCAATCCTGCTTTTGAATCCAACTCTAAAATCCCTCCTAATTGAGAATCCCACATATACACATATATAAATATTCTGGAAAAAGCGTAAAACCCTGCTTTTGAAACCAACTCTAAAACTTCTTTCTAACTATTTAAATAAAAAAGTTTGGAAAATTAAATTGCTTCTATTTTCACAAATAAAATTACTTCTGATTTTGTAGCCTAAGGGCCTTTCTAATTATATTTTTACATACATATTTAAATAAAAAAAATTTTAAAACTTTGAGGTTGTCACCTCCAAAATCCCTCAAAACAAATTGTCAGAACCAAACTCAATATTGTATCCAAACCTAAAATGCATTCTTACATTTTTAAATTTACCAAAAAGTCAAAATAAATTTATAACAAATAAAGTATGAAAATGAAAATGTATTTTTTAATAAAATTGTTGCGTCATTTTTGCATTTATGTTCTCTGGTGGGGCTATTTGTCAACATCTGCCATACTTATTATATACCGTTGGAAAGAGTTTTAAGAGACCTTTCTAATGGTATAATAATAATACAGGGTGTTTTTGAAAATTTCACAGTTATAGTAGTTTTTTTGAAAGTTTGATTTTTTTTTTTTTTTTTTTTAAATTTTCACTTTAAATTGCAATATCTTAAAAACGGTAGCACCGATTCAGATGAAACCGGATTTATATGAAAGGCAATATCATTCTCTACAATATTTTATGATGTTGGTTCTAATTTATGGTCTTACAGGAAAAATATAGCATTTTAATTAAAATGCTACAAAATCTTAGGAAATTTTTGTAATGCATTTTTCGACCACTAGATGGCGCCATCGCCACTAATGGTATATATATTCGGAAACTTTGAGATATTTAGTACCGTTATGTGATGACGTCATCTTGATAGCTCACAACCCCTTTGCGGAAGTTTTGCCAAAAAAAGAGTACTAGAATAAAAAAAATAATATTAACTTATTAACTTCGAAAACACAATTGGTTAATTAGAAAATCTTATAACTCGTATGGCTAAAGAAAAAATTTATAATAAAGTTTATATATATATTTAATTTAATAAATTTATTTTTAAAAACACCCAGTACTTATAAGAAAATCAAAAATCTATTTAGAAAAATAAATTATAGTGAATAAAATTTTAATAATAATATTTACTTAAAAATTTCTTATTTTAAAGAACTCTTTATTTACAAATCAATTTTTTTTATACGATCTAAAATTCCTAATTTAAACAAATGATTTGCATAGGTATATATTATATACTTATCTTTTAAAAGTAACTAAATAATTATAATGATTTACAATATTATAGCATTGCACGCTACAGTGTATATTTCAGTTTACATAAACATCTTCTTACTTTAAACATTTAATTAATTACTTAATTAAATTTTTTTATAATTTCTAATACAAATACAAGAAAACGTACAAAATATATTGGGAAATAATTGCAACATTTTTCAGACGATAAGTGGTCTTTTACTAAATTGTAATAGAATTTGGTTTAAAATTTATTAGCTTTTATATTCTACACAGTCCATCTTAGATATTAGCTTTGATAGTTATTTATAAGTTTTAATTAAACTCCAAAAGGAAGTTAGTAAGATATGAATCAGTATATGCAATTTTTTGACTATGTAGCGTCACCTTTATAAAGTCGAAATTACGATATCTGTCAGTCCATTCATTCCGTTAGTTCAAAACCAACACAGCTATTGATGATTTAATCTATTCAAGATGTTACCAATTACCAAAGAAAGGCAAGAATTGTGAAGATGGTTTTGGATTTTTGAATCTTCTTTACCGAAATATTTGCTTTTTAACAGCAAAACTAATTGAATAGGATAACAGGTAGGAATCTCTTGAAATAAAACATATATGTAACATAATTGATAAAAATAAAGTACAATCGACTTTATTTCCAAAAAAAAGGAAGTAAATTCGAATTATCAATTCTATCTTATTTCCAATCAAAATTAGCAAAAAATAAAGTCGAATTCATAAAATCGAAAAAAAGTCGAACTGCGGCCGCAATACTTATATTTTATTTCAAAAATATATTTCAAAAAATAAATTAAACAGAAAAGGGGCAATCGATTTTAAATTTATAACTCTTATATCTCTGTTAATTAAAAATTTCGTATATTCAGAAAAAACTCCAGGAAAAAAGGAAAAGTTTTGAGTTCAACTTTTACGATTCTTGATTATTTACTATATAGGAAAAACACAGATAGCTATAAATAAATAATCTGGAAAATGGGAATACCCTGATTTTGTACCTAAATGTTAAAAACCAGAAAGCTTTTTTTTCAGAATATTTATAAACTAGGAGAGATTTTTCCCTGAGTCGGTTAGAGTTGGTTATTAAATCTAGGTTACCGTCTTTTCTGGAATATTAACATTTTGTGTATTAAAGATCGGTAATATATAAAAATTTAAAAAAAAATCAGTATTTAAGTAATTTACCTAACAACATTTTGGGGACGGTAGCCCTCTATTAATTTATAATCTTCTGTTATTTAAAAATGTATTTAAAAAAATCAGTTTTAGGGCTTTTATTGTTGTTCATAAAATAAAAGTTTCGATAATTTGTTTTGCGGGAGCTTTAAAACAGCAGCCTTCAATATTTTCAATGCTTATCTTCCGAATATATGTTCAAAAACAACCATAAGAAATAGAGTTGAGATTGTTTCAAAATCAGGGTATTTCCTATTTCCGAATATATTTATTATGCGCGATTTTGAATTTAATATATCGATTCTTGGTTTATTCAGTTTTTTGGATTCAATCTGACTTTTTTTGATATTTTTTTAATATTTTTTTTTTTTTTTTGAAATAAGATATTATTGCAAAATTTGACATTATTTCCATTGTTTTTGGCAATAAATTAAATAAAATGTAGACATAGAAAAATTGATAGAAAATTAGATTTGCTAATTAAAAATGTTTTCAATTAAAATTTCTTTTTTCGAACAACTCGAATTTATTCGTAACCCTGAAAAACAAAATAAAATTGTTACACATATATGTTTCCTCTTTTTGCTATATTCGAATCATATTAAACTACAATATGTTTATTTAATTACGATTCGGTATAATTTCAGTCTTGCAATGAAAATGAGAAATTTTAAACGAATAATTTCAGTAATAAAATTACTAATCAAGTAAATAAAATTAATAATATCAAAATTGTAATTTGTAAATGGAAATTATAATAACCGCAGTAACAATTCAGTAACAATTTTAAAATATTTACAAAGTATTTCTAAAATAATTTGTTAAAAACAAATAATTCATACTAAACTGGAACTTCAATTAGTTCCGAAATAATTTCAATAATATCTAATTCGTTATTATTTTACTTCAGAATTCAGAATAGTATTGTAGGTGTGTATAAATATTTAAAGTTTGTACTTATTAATCTAATGGTAGTCCCATGTCGGAATATTAACAAAGTATGATAATGAATGATAAATCCAAAATAAGCGTTTCAATTTTATATTCCATTAGAATCAAATTTTAAATTAAAAATGATTTTTAAAATCGTGGCAAAAAATTTCAAATTTTTTTTTCGGAGACACGTTTCAATTTTTTTAAAAAAAAAATAACAAATTTTATTTACTTTAAGTACTTATACTTATTCTTTTATTATTTTTTTTGCAAATATTTGATTTACTCTTATTATGTCTCTTTAATTTACCAAAATAAAAAAAAATTCGAAATCAATTAAAAAAAATTAAATATATAATTAATAAAAAAAAAAAAAAAATACATGTCTATGTACTATGTACATATAAGTACAAAAAATTCAAAAACTACGTAATACATAAAACACTTGTTTCAACTTATATACTTTTAAATGAAAATGTTTCAGCTTGTTAGTGAATTTTTGGATATTTGAATAAATATTTTTTAGCTAGATTTAAAAAAAAAATTTAAAATCAATTTTTAAGTAGGTATTCATTTTTTTTTGTAAAATGTAATGGAACCCATTAATATATCATTAATTTTTTATCCCAATTCTATACTAAATAATTATAAAATAAATCTTTAAATCAATAAGCCAACAAATGATTAGAAATTAAGCAATACTTATGATTTGATTGCAATGATTACTAAATTAACACTACCGGTATTTTAAAGGAAATAAAAACAATATAATTATAATGTATGATTTTTCAAATCAATATATGGTCAAAAGTTTATCTGAGTAACGATTCCAACTTATATACAATGTAATTCTTAAACAAAATTAATCTGTGATTTTGCATCAAAGTCTTATTTACAATAACTTCAGTACTATGTTTGTTTACTAAAAATTTATGTATATATATATATATATATTTTTTTTAAGCGCTAACTGTTTAACTGTCAAATGTTAGGCTAATGAGCCTGTCTATACCATAGGTACATGTTGGAACACGGGTTCATATTATATTCGTTTTATTTGAATTGATCTTAATGAATTCCACATACAATTTAAACATGAGATGGTAGTAGGTCTTATAACATGTAGAAACGTCTTAGATTTTCAATATTTACAATTCTATTTTTTGTTTATATTGTAGTATTTTTATATTTTACTTATATGGTATTCTATATATGCGAGTTATATTATTCAATTAAATTATTTGTTTTATATTTTGCATTTGTTTATATTGTTATATTAATGTATTTTTTTATTAAAGATATATAATTACTAGCAGATTTACCCGGCGTTGCCCGGAAGCTTGCAAATTGTAAAAACGCAAGCTTCAGCCAATTTTTTGAAATACTACTTTGCTTATAAATGAAGCCACAAAAAAATATTTGTGGAGTTCCGTTAACCCATCGTGGCCCAACAGCTTTTTATAGGTTTTTTCGTTGCTTTGTTATATATATTAGAAATGATTTAACCGATTAACTTCAAATTTTGTATATGTGTTCTTCTTTGAAAATGAAGTTCAATTTACTAACAGACTTGGAAGTTGTTAACCCCTGTCGACCCGACGATTGTTCAAAAAAAAATTTGTAAGTAAATTACGTCCAATTTCTGAAAGTAGGTACAACTTCTTTGAATTAGGGGAATGCTTAAAAAAATGTTTTGTCGAGTTCTTTTAACCGATTGCGAAACAAAAACTTTAAAAAACAGTTTGAACGATTATCTCTAATTTTTCTATACATGGTGCTTCTTGAGAATTTGGTGCTCCTTGACGATAGAGTTGAGGATGTTAGGGTCCCTGCGAATAATGTTAACTGAATTAAAATGACTATTGGTCAAATGGGGATACTAAGTTTGCCATTATGTCATTATACTATGTCAATAGTAGTTATCTTGAATTGCCAACGTTTGAATAAAATATAGTCGATGGTTTAGAAAAGATTTAAAAATTTGCTTTTCAACTTATATTTTGTTTAGTACTCACCTGAAAGTTGTAATACGCTCTTCCTCGTTTTTTTATGATTTGATGAGAGAAATGTAGGCTTATTTTTTGGAAAAACTGTTTTAAAATACTATGTTTTTCAGCATTATATATAAGAAATTGAATTTTTTGATTTTTAGATTTCATTTGAAGAAAACTGAAAATTTCATTGAATCTTTGTTCAAAACGCACAAACAGGTCAAAACCAAATTAACCATGTGGGTTTTAATTAAAATGCTGGTACAAAATTTTCAATAAAATACTTTTAATCGTATAAGAAAATAAAATTTATAGAAAACTTCATGGCGTCGTCGTGGAAAACGGGTTAATCGAATTAACTAAAACTTTTTGCAGCCTCTCTTTAGACTGCAAAATCAACCTGTAAAATTGGACACAAATCGAGAACACAAAATTTTTTGAAAGTCCGCCAGGCCGAAATGGGTTAAATTATTCGAACCAAATTTATACAACTAATTTCGGTTGCTAAGAGGAACATTTGTGCAAAATTTTAAGTCAATTTGTCAAACGGTTTTGACTCGAAATCAAAAACATTGAAAAAGCTTCTTTGCGCCCTCGTGCCCAAACGGGTTAACCGAACTCAACAAAAATTTGTGCCAGACTCTATTGTCGACTGCGAAACCACCTTGTAAAATTGGACACAAATCGGAAATACAAAATTTTTTGGAAGCCCGCCACGTCGAAATGGGTTAAATTATTCCAACCAAATTTATGCAACTAATTGCGGTTGCTAAGAGGAACATTTGTGCAAAATTTCAAGTCAATCGGTCAAACTGTTTCGGCTCGACATCAAAAACATTGAAAAAGCTTCATTGCGCCCTCGTGCCCAAACGGGTTAACCGAACCCAACAAAAATTTGTGCCAGCCTCTCTTTTTGACTGCAAAACCACCCTGTAAAATTGGACACAAATCGGAAACACAAAATTTTTTGGAAGCCCGCCGGGCCGAAAGGGGTTAATTTATTCCAACCAGTTTTATACCATTAATTCCGTGTAATAAGAAGAAAATTCGTGCAAAATTTCAAGTGATTCGGTCAAACCGTTTCGACTCGACATCAAAAAAACGAAAAAGCTTAAAACGGCTCTGGAGCCGCAACCTGCTAACTTATAAAAATGCGACATAGCCTATGTCACCCCCCGGACTCCCAAAATTATTCCTCTAAAATTTGGTGTCAATCGGACCAGTGGTTTTCACGTGAATCCTGGACAAACAAACAAACAAACAAACAAATTTTCTTCTTTATATATTAGATTAATTAATGAGTATTTGAGTTAAAAAATATAATTAAATCTTAATATAAAATGTTTGTTTATATTTCTTTTGATATTCAGATTACTTATTAAGTATAATTTAAAAATACTAAATTTACAGTTGTGTTATTAGCTACATAAATTACATTTACTATAAATTTTATATTTTAGGTATCGTATTTATAATTAGTTAATACCTACATATTTTTTAATATTTAAGTAATTTATATTTTATATTACATAATTCGATTTATAATGCCTATTGAATGCTTAAAAAAATTACTAAATTTAAAAAAAAAAATATAAGTATTAAATGTACTTAGGTAAGTGTTCAGAAATTTCAACAAAACAGTTCAGAACAAGTAACTCCTTATATAATATTTTTTAATCTATATATAAGAATTTCTTTGATTCCAATTCTTTGTGTATTTATCAGGCCAGTATTATTTAAAATTTTGAAAACATGTCCGCGAACGAAATTGACAGTTCGCCGTGTATGGGAATCATTAGATTTTATTATCTGGATTGTAAGGTAAGTTGGACAATTAATGGCATGTGCTATAGTTTTTATTTCTTTTGCTTTTTAGTCTGATAAACATTGTATTGTAATAAATATACATAGTAGTAATAACTAAATATTTATATTAATATTTAATCAGAGATTTTAATGAGAACTGAATATTATTTTACACAATTTTTTTTATTTTACCGGCCATATTTTATACTGCTTTGATTATAAAAATTTAATACTTAAGTATACACATATTTTAAAAATATTATAATTTTAGGATATTAAAAAAAATATATTTCTCAAATAAGTGCAGTTTTATCGAGATGCGCTTAAGAATACGGTACGGGAATTAAAATCCTTTATAATGAAATGTTTTGAGAATTATATTCTGGTGGAGCAGGATTCCAATGTTGAATTTTGTAGAATAACAAAAAAAAGAACCGATTAAGTTACAATTACAAGTTACAATTCGAGAAGACGAATGTAGATGTATTAAGGAAACACGACATATTAAATAGATGTTTATATTTCACAAATTAAAAATACCGTTATTCTTTTACCTTTTTCAGATTTCTCCAGTTAATCGAAATTCTTTTATATTTTTTTTTTTTTTTTACACAACGAGCCGCAAGGCCTAGGTGTGTAACAACAACAACAAATCGAAATTCTTATTTGAACTGAAAACTGAATTTTCATGCGTAAGTAATTGATTTTTGTATACTTACATGTTTGAATTTAAAATTTTCTGAATTCAAATTTTAAAATGTAATAGCAAGAGGATTTCTTATATATGCTTAACTTTATGTATTCATATTTTTTCTTATCTCCTAAGGTAACTAAGTTTGGTCTAGGTCACGGGTGGGCAACAGTTGTAGACAAAGGGCAAATTTTTTTTCTTAAAAAAAGTCGCGGGCCATTTTATCTGTATATGTAATATTAGACATTAATTTTTAAGGAACAAGCGAAAGAATCTTGATTTTTTTTAGTAAACTATTACTTATTGAATTGAATTTATTTATTAAATTCATTTAAATAATATTAAATATAAATTAATTGAACAAAACATAAAAAAAAAACATAAAAAAAGCTATTAATTTTATATGTATAAAAATAAAATTTAGAAATAACATAAGTATTAATACTTAATAACACAAAAAATTAATGACTAGCATTATATCTCTTTTGATTCTCCACAATTTTCTCGATTTTTTGTGATAGTTCGCTGGTGGCAATTCGCAATGTAGATACCAGATCTGCGCCCGTCATATTGGAGCGATAACGAGGCTTAATAAATTTCATTCTTAAAAACATTTGCTCTTAAAAACATTTGCTCGCATAACCAAACATAACTAAAAATTTTTGTGCTAAATTTGTTGGTTTTGAAAATTTTTCAGAACTTAACGATGCATAAATGTCTATCAATTTCGTTTCTTATTGCAATACGAAATGAATAATTGCAAAAAACTTAAAAAAAAAATGGTTATATAGATTAATTTCAAATGTACTATTTTTGCTATCGGGCCGGATAAAATATTAAATCGGGCCGTAATTGGCCCGCGGGCCGGCTTTTGCCCACCCTTGGTCTAGGTTATAAAAACTAAAAGTGAATATTTATAATTAATTATTAACTATTTTGAACTCGTAGTAACGTACAGAAAAATTTATATTTATTTATTCTCCCAAATATCAGCCTTTTTATCATTACTATTTAAATTTTACGGAGTTTTGACGTTTTGAAATTTTAGTTTTTTCAACTAATAAAAAAGTAGTTACATTTTTACATAATATTATTAATTTATCTATGTAATATTTTCAAGAAAAATGGAGATTAAAAAAAAACCTTATCTTAAAATTTTGTTATTAATAAAAGTTTAAAACTATTTAATTATAATATTTAGGATAGTTTAATTCAAGATGAAATTTATAACCTAATTCTATCTATGTTTTAGAATTCGACAATAATTTGCTTACATATTTGGATAATTTGATTTTATTATCAAAGGAGAAAATGAATGTTAATGAAAAATTATATGTGAAGAATATATCAAATAGAGATAAGAAAACAACACTTATGAAATACTAATGAATAAAATTTTTACTACTATTAATTAATAAAAATGTAATTTTAAATCTAACTGAAGCTGAAACTAAAAAAAACGTTACATGTTTACCATAAACTTATTATAAATTTAAAATTAAGTATATATATAGGCAAAATACAGACATATTCTATTTAAATTGAAATTTTCAATAATTGAAAAACAAAAAATGAGAAAGAAATTTCAAATTATATATTTTTTTTCATCTAAATTTTATAATATTCGAACAGATATCTGGTGGGAGGAATTGTATATAAGATTTCTTAATAACTTATTGGATATTTTGATAATTATGTATTTTAAATTGATCTGGTGTTTTAAATAGCACACAAAATTGAGGTAAGTTAGCCGTTTTCGATACACTTAATTATTGTTAAATTAGATATACAATTTCTTATTTTGTTTATTCTATTTTGTATATTTCTGGCAATGCATGAGTATTCACAAGTTACAATTTTTATTAAACTTTTTTAAATTTAAGATAAAATGAAATATAATGCAAAATATAAAACAAATGTATTAAATTAAATTCGATAAACCTAAATGAAACTTTAATTAAAGATAAATAAAACCAAAGGAATAATGGCAGATTTGTTTTGAAAAAATTTTTGCTTTTTTTCAATATGAACGAGTGCTGAACTAGTTTAGTTACAAAAAATATTTTTTATATACATACTTACTTACATGTAATTCAGAATTCTAATCTAATTACCAAAACTCAACATTAATCTAACTTTTATTTTCGAATTTAATCAAAAATCAAAGTACATTTTTATCTAAAACAGATAAGTATATCTAAATTATAATACTTATATATGCAATATATAAATTGTACTAAATTACATATTAATTTTAAAAATAGAAAAAACATGTATTATGAATTATTAGAATGAATAAATATCTTAAAGTACTAAATTGTCTTAAGATTAATACTTAAGCTAAATATTAAACTTAATTATATTTTACTATGGTAATTAAAACTAAGTAAATCTAATCAACTTTGTTGTACATATATGTCATTTATTAGCTGCTGATCATTTATTTTCGTTTATATTCAAGCACAAATATATATATATATATATGCTTGGTGGAAGTTTTGTTAATTATTAACAACAGCTGTACTACTTATATAAGGAAAAATTTTAAAACTTATATGGAAGTTGTAAATAAACTGAATATTGTTTTGTAAAATAGTCGGCCTTATAAGAATATACAACTTTAATTAATTAATCAATACAATAATATTTGGAACAAATTAAATTTCATTCACTTTAAACATTTAAATGAATTTATTTCTAAACATCTAACTATAAATATATTCAACTATTTACTTAAACAGTTTGCTAAGCATTTTGCAAAAAACAACAACTTATGAGTTTTGATCATAACTTATTATTAATACATTTTACATATAATTTTAAGTATTTACTTAAGTATGGTTTATATACTATCATGTATCATACTTATATATTTTTAATTAAAATATTTTTTTTTACTTCTTTTAAGAGGAAATTACTTATTTATTCATTTAATATATGCTAACTTTCATTTAAAAATCTAAATATAAAAACTAAAAATTTTCCTGTATTTTATAATTCTTAATTTTAAATTAAATTAACTGTCTCTAAGTTATTTTATTAATTTTAAAATTGCATACGAATATTCATTTCCATTATGTAAAATATAATATATTTTCAAAATTTTAATTCTTAATTTTAACTATGAATTTTTATGAAAGATTGATAAACTTTTAAAATTAACATAATAATTAATTAACTTTAATTGATAAAAAATTAAAATTAAAAACCTAGATCTTACGATCCGTTGTGCATCCCATTTTCAATGCTATATATTAATTTATAAGTAATATTACCTACAACATAATTGGTGTATGATAACCTACTAAACCATCGTAAAATTAAAAAGACGATGGAAATAAAGCATTTCCACTTAACCACTAACTTCAATAAATTGGAAAGCTTAACATTTCCACTAACTAACATTAAATTGGAAAACTTAAAATATTTTTTTTAATTTTAATAAAAGAAAAAGATTTATTATGAGAGCAATAATTATGATGATAATAAATATTTTTTTTTAAATTTTTAATATTTGTCTATAGAATAACTATCTACTAAATCTTTTAATTTTTCTTTTACTTTATGTTAAAATATTATAATTTTACGTGGCAATTACAAATATAAAAGTACTAAAATACGTGTACAAAATTATGTATATTGCTATTTCCGTACAATTTTTGTATATATATTACAAGTTAAGTAAAAATAATCGAGAATATTTTTAAACTTAACACTCAATAAATTGAAAATTTATAGAAAATAAAACACAATAAAAATTTAATGGAATATCAAACTAAATATATTTTAATAGTATTACATATTATCCGTTACTGTTAAGTATTATATTAATATGTAAATAAAAACTAATTATAAAAACAAACAAATTTTTCTGAATAGAATTATATGTGAAAACATTAAGAGAAGAAAAATAAATGTTGACCTAATTACATATAAATATTATTAATCCATCAACAATTTTGTATTCAATATATATAGGTATATTTGTTTTTTCTTATCTTTATAATTTTTTTGTATTAATATAGTATTAATATATTGGCTTATACGATTAATTGTAATCCATATGATATTAAATTATGTACAATATAAAAATATAATAAATAAAATCATCCAAATATTTTTTCTTATTTAAAATTATCTTAATATTATTATACAAAATTTCATATAAATGCAAATATTTCTTATAATATAGGTACTTACTGTTTTTTGCTTTTTAGTACTTGTTCCAGCTCCATCATTTAATGACTTTGAATTCATTTTTATTATTTATAAGTTTTATGTAAATTATTACTAGGTATTATACTTAATTAAAAATTCTATTTACTTAATTTCTGACTGAGAATTTGGATTCACTAAAATTTATAGAAGAATTTTTCACTTATTTTATACAATTTTACGTCATAAAAAAATAACAAAAAACAAATAACAAACAACATAAATTATATTATAAATATATTTTTAGGCCGACTAATATAAATTAATCATGTAAGGTTAATATTTAGCAAGCGATTTTTATTTTATATTTTTTGCTGATTATTTTTTTTTTCTAATATATATATATATATTTCTTTCTTTTTCACTTCACTTTTTACTTTTTCATTAATTAAACCGTATTTTAATGGTTTATTTTAATTCTTTTAACTAAATAAAAATCTTACAATATTTATTTGAGCAATTTTATTAATGAACCGATATTTTCCTTTCATTTATTTATTCCTTTTTTATTTTTTACTACAGCACTAGTTTTTCGTTAATAAAAAAAAAAAAACAACCCCACTTGCACAGATTTATTTGACATTTGCATTAAAAAAAAGAAAAACAAAACTAAAAAGAAAAGAAAAAACAACAACAAAAATATAAACAAAATATGAACATATCAAAAGTAAACAAAACTTTCGATTTTTCGAAATTGCAAAAATGACAGCAAAATTTTATTTGGCAGTTGTTGTTGTTTTTTTAATTATAAATTTTTTTGATCAATTTCGATTGTAATTGATTTGTATTTTAAGACTTTTATAATAATAAAATAAATTATATTATAATTAAATATTTTTAAAAATTTTTATAATAAAGTTTATAATTGTAAATAAATAATGTTGTAAGTAAAATTTTTTATAACTTTTTAATTTTGAGAAAAATCTTCAACAAGAATTCTCAATACAATTCTTCCTTTAATAGTTCTTGGACGCACAAGTTTAAAATCTATTATATGTATTCACCTATTATTTTTAAAATTTTTTGAAATTTATTATTTCTACAAAACATTTGAATCCAAATGGTCATTTGATAATTTTATATTTTACATATGTGAGAATAATTCTCAAACTCATTAGTCAGAAATCATCTATAATTTTATATTTGAAATTATTCAACGCATAATGTATGTACGCATAATTTACAACATATGTTATTGTAATTGAACAGAGCTTGAATAGAATTTTGACATTTTGTTCAAAGAGGGGAAGAGTATTCAAGAGTTTGTACTTTTTTTTTTATAAGTTGTTCAAATTTGTTTTGGATTAGAGTTTTATTTTAATTGCTAAAATTCTTTTTTTATTATAAATTAAAATGATAATTATTTAATTTAAGTATTTTTTTATAAGTATAAAGTGTTATTTAAGAGAAAAATGTTAACTTTACTACAAGAAAAACGCCCACTCAAGCGGCCAAGATTAGGTCCACCAGATATATATCCGCAAGAAGCCAGACAAAAAGAAGATGAACTTACTTCACTTAATGTTAAACATGGATTTGCAACAATGCCTCAACTTTCAGATGAATTTGGAACTGCTCATAATTCGAATGTTAATGCTAGCAAAGTTGGTGCATTTTTTAATTTAATTTTGGCTAGAAAAGAAGAATTAATGACACTTCCCGATACTGGTCGAAAAAAACAGCAAATAAATGTTAAAGATAATTTTTGGCCAGTTTCTCCGAGGACTAAAAGTACGTTAGATCAATGGTTTAAAGACTTAGCAGGAAATAAACCTTTATTAAGTTTAGCTAAAAAAGCACCGTCCTTCAATAAAAAAGAAGATATATTTAGTATGTTATGCGATAATCAAGTAAGTATGCAGAGAGCAGCTTGGTTTATAAAATTAAGTTCAGCATATACAGTAGCAGTTTCGGAAGCAAAAATCAAAAAACGTCAAATACCTGATCCGGCAACAGAATGGACAGGAACATTAATAAAATATATGAAAGATTTATTGCCGAAATTGCAAGAGTATTATCATTCAGAAAAAAATTCGTCCAATACTTCTCAAAATATTAATCCTTTAATAACCCATGCTCCAGCGTTACCGCAAACAATGGCTAGTCCAGCAACAATGCATAGTCCAGGAAATACTTCTTTGAATAATCTGCCAGGTAAGAAGTAACTGATTAACTATCAAATTTTTTTTTTAATTTAAAATTTTTTTTTTTTGGTTTGAAGTTTCACCCGAAGATAACAAAAATGCTTTAAAGCATTGGAATTATTGCACACAATTAAGTAAATTTATGTATGAAGAAGGTCTTTTGGATAGACAAGAATTTTTAAATTGGATTTTGGATTTGTTGGATAAAATGAGATCACAGTTGAATGATGATGGATTTTACAAATTAATTTTACCATTTGCTTTGCAATATATGCAAGATTTTGTACAATCGGAAAGACTTTGCAGAAAACTAGCATATATAGTATCAAAAAAAATATCTAGCTTGTTAAATAATGCAATCGAAAATCAAAACTCAAACAATTTAAATTCAAATGAAATTAGCTCTGAACAAAATAATGGTCAAAATAATGAAAGTGGAAAAACCAAACCAATAATTGATCCTTTCGAAACTGCATTAAATGAATATATGATTTGTCCCCATCACAAGGAGGTTGTAATGTATTTGAGTGCAATTTTACAAGTAATTACAATTGAATGTCCAACTGCTTTGGTTTGGTGTGGTATTGGTGATAACCGAATATCATCAGCTTTAGTTGGGAGTCCTCTAGACCATTTACCAATACCTCCATCATTGCTTCCAATGCCTTCTCGTTATGTTGAAACAAACGAAGATATTCGAAAGCAATTATGTGAAATAGAAGAACAAATTAAGATACGATCGAGACATGCTGAAAATCGTTGGTGTACTGAAAAATGGCAGAAATCCAGCGTGAACTGTTACTCAAAAGTTTTAACTATTTTAGATGCTTTAGATGGTCACTGTTTTGATAGAATGGACACTATTAATTCTATTGAAACTTTGTACCCAAAAATCTTTCCACCATTTATTCCCATCCGACAAGAAATTGGAAATAATGGAGAAACAAAAGACATTAAAGTTGAGTACAAAGCAGAGCAAGATGCTCCTACTGTTAAAATTTTATGTGAATGGGCAGTTTCATGTCAACGTTGGGGTGAGCATCGTGCTATGGCTGTGGCCTGGTTGTTAGATAAAAGGCAAACGGAAGTAACCACTCCTATGTATAACGATTATGCAGGAAACAATAATGGTAAATTCTGTAATTTGGTTAAACGTTTTATTTTAATATTTTTTTCTGGTTTTAGGATGTAATGATGATAAAGATTCAGTTGGGTCAGGAGTAGGATTGATTGGAGGTGTCCCAGTTTTTCAACAGGTTTTAATGAATTTTTTAGATCACGATGCTCCAGTTTTAGACGAAAACGGTTCACAACAAAATCGAGCTCAATTTACAAATTTGGTGCATTTATTCAGTGAACTAATCCGCCATGATGTATTTTCTCATAACGCATACTTGTGTACCTTAATATCTCGAGGTGACCTATTAACTGGCAGTGCGAACATGCCAAAACCTACTTCAATTACAGGAACTGGTCCAGTTTCTAATAAACCATCACCACCAAATCAAAATGCTTTTGATGATGACGGATTTTCAACCTCAATAGATTTTAAGCAAAATATGGAAGAATTCGATGATTCCAATGTAGATGATGATTTAGATAAACTACTTCAACATATAAAAGAAAAAGATCAGCAAAGTGCAATGGAAGCACCTGATAGTCCAAAAGATCCAGATCATGTAGGTTCCGGAACTATTGGAGGAACTGGAAATAATGAACCTCATATTTCACGACATTTTATTTATACTAAACATTTTCCAATATATCAGGATGATCCATCTTCACCCTACAACAGTGAAAGCAATCAAAGATATATATTACTTTTTGGGGTTGGAAAAGAACGTGATGAGAAGAAACACGCTGTTAAAAAAATGTCAAAAGAAATATGTAAATTATTTTCAAAAAAATTTAGCATTGATGTTGCAGAAGGTGGAAAAGTTAAAAAACATTCCAGAAATGAATTTAATTTTGAAGCAACTACTAATAAATGTCAAAATATGGCATATTTTGATCAGCATGTTGTGACTAGTCAGTGTGCTGTAACCGTTTTGGAGATGTTAAATAGTTTTGCCTTGGGAAATGGCAACTATTTGCCAGTTCAAGAGCATGTTGCTTTTTTGTTTGATTTAATGGAAATGGCTCTAAATATTTATGGTTTAATTGATACATGCAATCAAATTTTAAAAGAACTTCCAGAAGTTGAAAATCAACTTGTGTCTAAAAAATCTATTTTGATAAAAAGTTATACAACATCATTGGGTTTATATATTGTTGGCATCTTGAGAAGATATCATAATTGTTTGCTTTTATCACCAGAACAAACAGTGTCTGTTTTTGAAGGGCTTTGCAAAACAGTAAAACATGTTTGTAATCCGAGTGATTGTAGTTCAGCGGAAAGATGTGTTTTAGGTTATTTAGCAGATCTGTATTCATCTTGTTCAATATTAAAATCTAAACCACAATTTGCCGAAAGCTTTTATCAAATATATCCAAAAATTAAACAAGCTTTGGCACTTAATATATCAAATCAAACTACTTCCTCACCACATTCCTATAATCAACAATTTTTAATGGAAATGCTTGCATCACCAAAGCGGTTTGGTAAAATTGATCCAAATTGGGGTCGTCAATTAAATGAATCAACTTCAAATATTTATAGTTTCGTTTGTAACGCTATTATAGCAATTTGTCGTGAAAACGACAACGAAAAACTTAACGACATAGCAATACTTTGCGCCGAGTTAACTGCTTGTTGTAATACTTTATCAGCTGAATGGTTAGCTGCTTTGGAAACATTATGTGGATCTAGTAACGATCCAAGATATCAGGATTTAGTTGGTCAAATTGATATACAGAATTATAACATTCATAATTCTTTAGCAGTTTTTACATGTATACTAATTGCTCGGCATGGATTTTCTTTAGAAAGTTTTGTAATGAAAGTGGCTTTGCCTGCTTTAGGTAATATTAGAAAATTTATTATAAATCAATTTAAATTTGAAACATTCCCAAATATTAATCAACCTTTTAAATTTTTAGGAAATGCATGCAATAACGGTAGAGAAATCACGCCTGACGCGGAAGCTGGTGCTCGTATATCATGTCATTTACTTTTAAAACTTTTTAAAACAATTGAAATACCACAACCTGGTTTATATTCCGTCAGTACCTCGCCAAACCCAATTAATGCCAATGGTTCAACATGTAATATTAAGTTAAGTTGCGATCGTCATTTGCTTGTAGCTGCCCATAAAAACATTCAAGTTGAAGCAGTTTTAACAGTATTAAAAGCAATTTTACTAGTAGCTGATACAACAGCACAAAAATCTTCGTCTTCTTCATTCAATAATGGAAAAAGAAGTGGTTTAAATACTCCAGTTCATCCAGGAAGTACACCAAAAAATATGGATCGCCCTGCTGATTTAAGTCACATTTTGGGAACTAGTGAACTGAACATATTGGGTGATAATGATGAAATGATGTTCGATTTACATCATTCCAGTCATAATAACACTAACTCAAATGAGCAAAATGCATCATTATCGGATTTTGCACAACATGTTTTAAAACAAATTTGTTCACAAGAGTGGGTGTTAGAACGTTGTTTGCAGGCTTCCGATAAGTTATGTGGGCTACTAATTGAAGATATAATGACTCCAAAACAAGTTCAACGTTTACTTCATATGATTTGCTACCCAGAAAACGAATATACAATTATAGCTGATATGGATCAGAAATCAATAATTGTTAGAATTTTGGAAAATTTAGAACAATGGACTTTGAGAATATCATGGTTACAATTACAATTAATGTACAAACAAACAGAAAATAATCAATCAGAACCCTCTAACTGGTTAGATACTGTGGCAAGAGCTGCAATAGACGTTTTTCAGGTAGATGATATTGATAAACAAAATAATAAAATTTCCAAGCCAAATAAACCGTCAATTTGGTTAGTAGCACCATTAATATCAAAATTACCGAATGCTGTTCAAGGTCGAATATTACGCGTAGCTGGAAATGTTTTAGAAACTACAAACTTTTTTTCCAGAATAAAGGAAAATTGTAGTGAAGAAAAGGATAAAGCTATAACTAAAAATAAAACAATGAATAATCAGCCATTCCTAGGTTTAGTTTTAGCTTGT
The DNA here is from genome assembly GCA_963082915.1 of Dolichopus griseipennis. Classification (NCBI taxonomy): domain Eukaryota; kingdom Metazoa; phylum Arthropoda; class Insecta; order Diptera; family Dolichopodidae; genus Dolichopus; species Dolichopus griseipennis. The sequence goes on from OY720443.1 coordinate 57,270,500, forward strand.
TTAAAAGGACAAGATGAACAAAAAGAATGCCTTTTAGCCTCATTACATAATCAATTATCACAATTTTTGCAATCTGCAAATGAGGTAATTTTGTCAAAAACATAGTTAAAACTTGGTTTTTTAAATGAATTTTTATATAGTTTGAAAATATCGGTGGAATTGATTCTTCAGCTTTAGACGAAATGCTAGAAGCATTACAGCTTCGTTTTTCTTTATTGGGCGGAATGTTTGAAGCAATTCAACGAAACGGAACTTCAACAATTGACTGGACAATTCTGTTAGCCCAATTAGTATGCCAAGGCATAATAGATCTTTCTACAAACAGGTAAATTTGAAAACATATTAAAACCATTTTTTTTTGTTTTAACGAAAATAATATTATTAGGGAACTTTTTACAACTGTTATCGATATGATGGCAACACTTATTCATTCAACATTAGTTTCGGATTCTCAATCGGAACGTGATGAAACTAAAAAACTTTATAATAATTTAATGAAAAAGTTAAGGAAGGAAATTGGTGATAAAAATAATTCTTCAATTAAATTTATTCGACAATTATTACCTTTAAGTAAGCAGACGAATGAAGTAATCAGTTGTGAACCAGCGGGAACTGATATGAAAGGTAACAAAATTGCTGGTTTTGACATGGACAAAAAACAAGTATGTATTTTTTTTAAATATTCATAGAAACTGATCAAAAAAATTTAAATAATAAAATTTTAGTTAAGAATCTCGGATAAACAACGCGTAAGCGTTTGGGATATTCTGGAAGGTCACAAAAATCCCGCACCATTATCTTGGGCATGGTTTGGGGCCGTAAAATTAGAACGAAAACCACTTGCCTATGAAGAATCGCATAGGTTGTTGAAATATCATACCCATAGCTTAGTGAAACCAAGTAGTTATTATTATGAACCCATTCCTTTACCACCTGAGGAAATTGAACCTGCACCCGAAAAACCTTTAGTAAAAGTTTTAATTTTTATAAAAAAAAGCAAAATTATATATTTTTAATTTTTAGAAGGATGATATGAAAGCTGATACACCATCATCAGTTGATCAGTCTCCCAGTGCGCCCGTTACCGGCAGAGGAAGAGGTAAAGGAACTAGAAAACCGAGAAAACCAAAGGCACCGAAAACTCCACCGGTGAATGCTCAGACAACTCAGGTTCAACCACCTCCACCTCCACAACAACAACAACAGCCAACACAAGGCCAACAACAACAAATGCAGCCAATGCAAAATAATCAAATAAATCAAATGCAAATGAACTTACAAGTACGTTTTCTTAAAATTAAAATTGTCATTTGATTTAACAAAACTTTCTTTAAGAATCAAATGAATCCTAACATGCAACAATATCAACCAAATCAAATTGTTCAACAAGGTCCTAATCAAATGATGAATCAACAGCAAATGGGACAAGGAAATATGCAGCCAACTATGGTTAACAACCAGCCTCAAACAAATGCTATGGCATTTGTTTCTGGCCCAGCAGGTCCAGGAATGGTTCAGGGAAATCAACAAGGTCAGCAACAAACTCAGCAATGGGCCGGTCCCGGTAATTATAATCCGATTCAGTCACAGCAAACACAACAATTCTACAATCCACAAGGAATGCAAAATAGTAAGAAGTGTTTTGTACTATCTAATATTTTTTATCGAATCCAAATTTTTGTCACAATGCATTTAATTCATAATCCAATACTTCTGTTTTAAAACGGACAATCAATTAATAATTTTAAAATTTTTAATTGATATCTTAATAAAATTAAATTTTAATAAAAAAATAATTTGATTAATTTTAATATAAATACATGTAAATACGAGAAACTCGAGAGCTACATTTGTATAAATTGTCTTTTACTTCCAAGAAAAATATGTATAAAAATTATATTCAATATTAAGATATATTTTTTATAACAAAATATTTGTACATATTTATTAAACAAAACTTTATTTTAGTGCAACGTATGCCTATGAATCCTTCGTCTAAACAAGCACTTTCCAATATGCTAAGATCGAAAACTGCATATATGGGTGGCCAACAACAAGCGAATACACTTATAATGCAACAACAGCAACGCCAACAACAGATTCAACAACAACAACAGCAACAAATGATGATGCGTAATAACATGAGAGCTATGGCACCCAATCAAATTACAGGTCAACAGAATAATATACCAAATCAAATAAATCAAATGAACAATCTTACACAAATGCCACAACAGCAATCTAATATTGGTCAAGTTTTAAATTCAAATGCAATGTTGCCGCAGCAACCACAAATGCAACAGCAAAATGTTGGTATAAATAGCGGACAAAATACTTCTAATATGATGAATGCAAACACAGGCATGATGACAAATACAAACACTGGTTCAAATGCAAATTCAAATATAATGGGACAACAAAACACTGGTATGGTGCAAGGCAGTGGAATGCCTGGGCAAACATCTTCTCTACAGAACCAAAATACTGGAATGAATTCCCAAAGTGGGGGCATTAGTGGACAAACAAACAATATGCTTAATCAACAGAATGTAAATCCAGCTGCAATGGTTAATCAACAGAATACACAGCAATTCCAACAATTCAACACTTATAATAATCAAAATATGAACCAACAAAGTGGTCAGCAAATGATGAATCCCGGTTTTAATCAAATGACTGCATCACAAAGAAATACTCAAGCTGAATATTTAGCTCAACAACGTGCAATGCAACAAGCTAATCGTGGTCAATATATGTCCCAGGCGCCAAATGTGACAATGAACAATATGATGGGTGCTGGTCAAGGTGCTGCTCCACCATATCGCCAGCAAGCTGGTGTAGGTCATGCACAACAACAACAACAGCAATTTCAACAGCAACAGCAAAGATTAAGACAGCAAATGTTAATGCAACAACAGCAACAACAAGGTTTGAATACAAAAATTTTTGAATGTAAATTAATTTATTTTGTCTTTATTATTAGGTGGAATGGGAATGGGACAAGGAGGTGCTCCAGGAATGGTTCCCCAACAAAATCCAACGGTTGGACAACAAACTCCAAATTTAGTAGCACAACTTCAGAGACCACAAAATATGATGGGGCAGCAGTATCCACATCAGCCACCTCCTTATTAATTTATTTAAACATTATAATTTAGGAAGATTTGAAATACAAATTAAGTATTTAATCATTTTTTAAGTAATATAAAGTTAAAGTATATTTAAATATAGAAATTAAATAAAAAAAACTATCACCATTAAGACAATTATTTTTTTCATAAAAAAATGGCATTAATACTCTTCTATCATCTTCGAAAAGCACCAGACCAGGTAGTTCTTTTTTTTTTTAATAAGGAAATTAAGAAAACCAATTTTTTTTTTTACAAATAATTTATTCAAGATCATCATCTTCTTGATTCCAACCATCATCATCAGATAAAAATCGCCTTTTAGCAGCTGTGTTCATGTATGGTCTTAGAATATATTCCGTATCAGCTGCATCTAATTCATCTAATGCACCTAGTTTAATTTTGTACAATTTCATCTGAAAACGTGGTCCGACTTCCGTCAAATTTAATTGTTTGTCTTCATATGTGAAGACATGATGTCGAAAACTAATGTAGTCGTCATTATTAGCAAAAGTTATCACTCGTTTTGAATCGCTTTTTGGAACCGGGAATAAATGTTTCAAAATAGTTTGAACACGTGTACCTAATTTTGTTTTTAAGTTATGAAAAACTAAATGAGGTTTTTGTTCGCTCATATGCCCGACATCTGGGACATCATGCCGCATTACAACATCTGATATACTAAAAAATGCTGTTGGTCCGTAAGGTAAATGCGATATTACAATATTATTTGGAATACCGCGATTTTCATGTATAATTACAAAATCTGTTACATCATTAGCTCGACATGCTTGCATCAATTGTTTCATTTCATAATTACCTCTATTAATCCGCTGTGCGTTGGGAAATAACAATCTCATTTCTTTTGCAAACATTTTTAATCGAGCAGAAGGATCGTGGGACGTGGTTAACATTATTTTTGGATCTTCACAACCTGCATAACGATATTCATCATCTAAATCATCGTTATTGATATTTGAAATTGAAGAATCCCATTTTAATTTATCTTGTAATTCTAGTGCATTTTTTTGTAAGGTTGTTTCAATTTGTTGATTGTTTTCTAAACTATTTTTTACTTTATTTTTTTTCTCCTGAATTTTAGAATGTTTGATCTCAGCTGATTTTTTATACAAAAATTCTCTTCTTAATCTTGCTTGTCTCCGCAACATTTTTATAAAGACTTTATTTTTAAAAACAATTAATGAACTAGCTATTATTAATAGTTTAAGTTTAGGAAGTTTATTTATTTAGATTAACATTTTCAATGTAACCTATAAATGTCAAATGACAGTAGTCAGAACCATGTTTCTACTTTATGGTTAAACAGTGGTTTCAAAACTTTTTCCAGTTGCTTCGAATTTAATGAGAGATTACTGCTAAGGCGTTGATTAGAATTTTTACTTATATTTTTTTGGTATCCGGCTAGTTTATCGCAATAATAAATTCACAGCAAAGTTCATCGCAAGCAATTCATCGCAAGCAATTCATCGTAAGCCAATTCATCGCAAGGAAATATTCATCGCGAAGTTTATTGCGATGAATATCCGATACCTAATGTAATATTGTTTTTGTTTTTTCATTATTTATTTTTGTGTACACAATAAATTTCGTTATGTTTAGTTTATCATTATTTGAATATTTAACTCAATTTATTATTATTTAATTATTTAATTCTGGTAGCCGAAATAATCCCGCGATATTATTGACTTATGATAATTTTCGATATTTTATTTTTTTTTTTATTATTGACATCATAATTTATCATATAATTTATTAAAAAATATTAATAATTTAGAACGTTGTAATAAATAAATTATTTATTATATAATTTATCATTATTTCAATATTTAACTCAATTTATTATTATTTAATTATTTAACTCTGGTAGCCAGAACAATCGCGCGATTGTTCTGGCCAGTGATGCCAGATAGCGATGACCAAAAACCTTCAAAATTTTCAAAAAAAACCTTCAATTGAAGGTTTTTGAAAATCTAAAACCTTAATGCTTTCATAAAACCTTCAAGTGAAGGTTTTAATAAGAAAAACCTTCAAAAAAATTTTTATTTTAATTTTTATTAATACATTGGCATTAAAACATTAGTATATAATAACACAAAATAAATTATATTGTAACAAAAATGTCTATTCTGACTTATAACTTAATTTTAAACAACTTTAAATTTCTATTAACACCTTGGCATTAAAACATTAATATATAATATAATAACACAAAATAAAATTATATTGTAACAAAAATGTCTATCCTCCTGACTTATAACTTAATTTTAAACAACTTTAAACTTCTATTAATACCTTAGCATTAAAACATTAATATATAATAACACAAAATAAAATTATATTGCAACAAAAATGTCAATTCCGACTTATGAAATTTTAAACAGCTATTAAGACAATGTTATAATGTCTGATTCATCATCATCACAAAAATTTTCATTATTATCATTATTTTTGTACATGGAACTTTTAAAATATTTAAGCAAACCATATAAGTCGTTATCTTCTAAATCATAACAACTACGATTTTTAATTTTAAGAAAATCTTTTGAATATAATATACCCGAAAGAGTTTTAGAGTTCAGTCTATTTCGGCTTTTTGTCTTATTTAAATTTATTTGTGAGAAAACTCTTTCAACATTTGCAGTTGATACGGGAATTGTTAAAATAGTCCAAATTAAGTGTTTTAATAAAGGAAAACAAAAGGAATTATCACAACGTTTCGTATTTAAAATTTTTCTCCAAAATATTTCTATTTGAACATCAGGTTCAAAATTAAAAGATTTGAAATCTACTTGACGTAATTCCCTCTATTCGTTATCGAGAAACTGCAAATTAGATAATTCTACTACAGGAAAATATTTATTTAGTTTTGCTATAGAACTAACTTTTTTTTCTATAACATTATTGGGCGAAATTATTTCAACACATTCCAAAATTTTATTCTTAAAATCAAACCTTTGTAAAAATTGGTTGCATAAAACTACATAAAAATTCAAACACCTTTCTATAAACTCAGTTTTCACATTTTCTGTTATATTTTCGTTTTGCAGTAAAATTGAAACCTCAGCGCCGAAATATATTTCATCGATTGGTTTAAAAAATTGTGAATGAGAATGAACTGAAATATTTTTAAAATTTTGGAAAAGATTTTCGTCATATATCATGAAGTAATCGAATATTGTTCGCAATAATCTAAGTAATTCTTTATTTAAAACATGAATTTGAGGCGCTTCGCTTTGAAATAATTTATTTAGATTATTAATTTCATTTAAAATGAATTTTAAAATATTTAGATTGATTTTAAATTTTTTTAAGGAATTTTTTTTAATTGAAAAACCTTCATTTTCAAGGTTTTTTTGTTCCTGAATTTTGTACATTTTGAAAAACCTTCATTTGAAGGTTTTTGAATAAAAATGCTTTTAAAAACCTTCAATTTGAAGGAAAACCTTCACTTCTGGCATCACTGGTTCTGGCTACCAGAGTTAAATAATTAAATAATAATAAATTGCTTACGATGAATTGCTTACGATGAATTGCTTGCGATGAATTGCTTGCGATGAATTGCTTGCGATGAATTCCATCGCGATGAAATGCTTGCGATAAACGAGCCTAGAATCATTTTTTTATGTTAAAATCTAAGGATAATTCTGTGGTTTTAATTAATAAGATGTTAACTGCAAAATCATAAATTTTTACATTTTAATGCCATTCAACATAAAAAGTAGTTCTTTATAAATTTGCATACTTAGTTTATTTTAAATACTATTATTAACAAGCCGAATAACCAATTAACTGCAAGTTTTCTTAAATTTTTTTTTCAAAATAACATAACATCGCCTGTGAAAAATTACGATTTTGCAGTTAATATCTTATTAATTAAAACCACAGAATTGTTTTAATTAAAAAATAAAAGGAATTGCAACAAAAATATAAATATAATTTTTAAACAATCAACATAGAAATTTCTTTACGTTTAAACGCCGTACGTTCATAAACCTCTCATTCTCAGATTTTGAGAATTATAATACGTAAATTTCTTAATAGTACTAGATTTTGAGAAAATGAAATAATTTCGCAAATTTAGTGAATTTTCTGCTTTCTATTTTTTGATTCCTCATTAATTTTTCAAATTTTTCTTTGAAAAAAAAACCAGCTTGCTACTGGATTTTCTGAAAATCACCTGAGAAACACCTCGTTCGTCCATAAATTTTCGGTTTTTTTATTGATTATTGAAAATGTTTTTTAAAACTCTTGTTTCGTTTTTATATTTATCAATTCTCGTAAAGAAAAATAAAAAAAATAATTTGTACTCTTAAGAGATGGCTGAAAAAGTTTATAATATTAAAATTTCTAAAATTTTATTTTTTTACTAAAATTCGCCATATTATTTTTAAAAAAATTTACAAATATGTTAAATCCTTACATACTTCATTTTCAAAAAAGGTTTGTGAACACTTGATAATTTTTAACTGGGTAATTAACTTAATTTTGGAGTTTGTGAACGACTATTACAAATAATTTTTATAAAAACATGCGATAAATAAACAATAACCGTTTGATGTCTCTCATGCAAGTAAGTGTAATATTATTTATTTATATTTATTTTGACCTTACTTTACTTTCATTCCAGTAAAAATAATAAAATTCTCTTAAAAGAAAAAAAAATAAACATAAATTGTAACAAGATGAATTTCTCCAGCTTTAAGTGACCTAAACTTTACTATTTGTGATAGAGAGTGATTTATTACATAATATTTTTGATAAGAATATTTTTTTAAAGCATCTTTATTAGAGTAATATGTATATTTTAAAACTGTATAAAACTTTAAACTAGTCTTGCATTGGCTTACAAACGACAAACTTTAACGGGTGAATATTCGAATGCACTGCCTATAATTAAGAAAATAAATTAAAGTTTAAGAAATAAAAACTATGCCTAGGATTTTTTTTATCGGTGTAGATGTTGGTACCGGTTCTGCTCGAGCAGCCCTTATCAATTCTCAAGGTTGTGTGCTAAAACAACATGTGAAAGCTATTTCGACTTGGAATCCTGAAGCTAATTATTATGAACAATCGTCTGAAAGTGATTTACAAATTGTTTTTTTAATATAATATAATTATGACAAAAATTACATTTTTTTTTACAGATATTTGGAGTAGTGTTTGCGAATGTGTTCGGGTAAAAATTTTATTTTATTAGTATTTTATGTAAAGTCTAGAAATATTTTGTATTTTAGAATGTTGTTCAAGATATTCAACCAGAAAATGTAGCTGGAATTTCTTTTGATGCCACTTGTTCTCTAGTAGCTTTATCTGAAGGAGGTAAACCTTTATCGGTTAGCAAAACAGGGCGAAATTCTCAAAATGTAATTTTATGGATGGATCATCGGGCTTCTAAGGAAGCTAGTATAATAAATCAAACAAATCACGAACTTTTAAAGTATGTTGGAGGAAAAGTTTCTTTAGAAATGGAAATGCCCAAACTGTTATGGCTTAAAAAAAATTTAGAACTTTCATGTTGGAAGCGAATTTGGAAAGTTTTTGATTTGTCAGATTTTTTAACATGGAAAAGCACGGGAGATGATACCCGTTCTCTATGTTCAGTAGTTTGTAAATGGAACTTTGATGTCAAAAACAATTCTTGGTCAAAAGAATTTCTTAATGCAATCGATTTATCTGAATTATGTGATAATAATTTTAATATTATTGGAGAAAACATTGTTAATCCAGGAACCGCTATTGGAAATGGATTATCTCTTGAAGCAGCAGAAGACATGAATCTCATTCCTGGAACTGTAGTAGGTGCATCATTAATTGATGCTCATGCAGGAGCGCTTGCAATGTTTGGTTGCCAAGTAGATAGGCCCTTCAGCATTGAAAATAAAATAGGTAAATATTAAAATAAATTTGATGAATATTGCCTTGATAAATATTTAATAGCTTTAATTTGTGGAACATCAACTTGTCTAATGAGTTTAACAAAAAATCCATGTTGGGTAAAAGGTGTATGGGGACCTTATCAAAATGTAATTTTTCCCAATTTCCATTTAAATGAAGGTGGACAAAGTGCTGCAGGTGCCTTTCTTGATCATATTGTACTTAACCATTCACAGTACCCAGTTATAAAAGCGAAGCTTGATAAAGATGAGTTAGTTTAATTTATTATTAATAAGGTATGACTATGGATTACAAATGTGTTTCTTACAGAAATATCTACATATATTTAAATAAAATACTACAAAATATGACAGAAGAAGCGGGGTATAATGATCCGTGTTTTTTGACAAAAGATTTACATATATGGCCAGATTTTCATGGAAATCGTTCTCCAATCGCAGATCCTGATCTAAAAGGCATGGTAAGAAAATATAAATTAAATTAACACAATTGGTACCTTTTTATAATACAGTAAATATGTTCTATAAATTAAAATTATAATTTCCCAATATTTCAAGATATCTGGACTAATAATGAAAACTGAAGAAGAAAATTTAGCTGTATTATATTTGGCTGCCCTTCAAGCTTTATCGGTAAATTTTTTATAAAAATTAAATAACAGTGGAATATTTTATTTTTTAGATAATATATTTTGCTAAAGAACTAATAATTATGTAAAGAATATCATATAATTACTAGATAAAAAATGCATTATTTATTTAATACTTGTAATATTAAGTTTGCATACGAGTACTTGCTGCAAAAGTAAACAAATAAGACAATATGATATCAAAATTTAAACGATTATGCAATCAAATTTATTTAAATCATTTAAAAAATTTAAAAAATATTTTCTTAATTTTCAGTATAGTACAAAACATATCATTGAGTCCCTTACAGAACAAGGTCATCCAAAAATTGAAGCACTTTTGTTTTGTGGCGGACTTGCTAAAAATAATATTTATATTGAAACTCATGCAAGTGTCTGTAACATTCCGTCAATAGTTCCTGCAGAACAAGAAATGGTTCTTGTTGGTTCCGCAATGTTAGCAGCTTGTGCTTCAAAAGTTTATCCAAATTTACAGGTAAATAAATGAGAATAAAAAAAAAAGCACAAACTTTAGCTTGAAATTTTCAGGAAGCATCATCTTCAATGGGTGGAACTGGTAAAATATATGAACCTAAGCAAGCTGTTCAAAAATATCATGATCAAAAATACAAAGTATTTTTGAAAATGTTGGAACATCAACTTATGTACAAAAATATCATGAGCGAAATTATTTAATAAATTAAAAAAAAAATGTTATTCAGTTATGATTAATTTTGTTATTAATATTAAGATAATTTTTGATATTTTTTAAAAACAATAAATAATTTTTATGCATTTTTATGCATAGGTTTTTATTATATTTACAAAAAAAATATGATAATTTTTTATTCACTCAACACTTATTTTTTCAGTGATAATTTAAGCATTTTTTTTAATTTAAGATATAAAAGCAGCGGCTTTTGATTCAATTAGAGTACGACAAACAGGACAAGTGTCTTTAATTTTTTGTGAACAATCCTCACAAAGACAAACATGACCGCATGGAAGAATTATGACCTAAATATAAAATTTTGTTTAAAATATTTTTTATAAAAAAGTAAATCCAACCTCTTTTGGATTTGTAGAACAAACAACACAAAGCTGATCTTCACTCAGATGTAGTGGTCTTGTTCTTGCACGTCTCTCTCGTCTTTCACTTTCTAACCTTTCTTTAATTCGTCTTTCATCCCTCTCATGTTTTTTCTTGATGTATAATTTCCTACCAATAATTCCTACTAAAACTGCTGCTAGTATACTACAAAATCCAATTTTTACCCTGAAATATATGTAAAAGTTAATTTAAATGAAGTATTAAATATAATAATTTACATCATTGAAGATTTTGCTTCTTCGAATTTTCTTAAAAGAGTACTTTTTGTTGCTGTCGTTAAGAATAAAGGTCCTACAGGAGAGCATTGCATTTTTAATTGATTTCCATCTAGTTCTAGTTCTCCAACTGCTGTTAAAAACGAGCCATCTCTTAAAACTTCTTCTGTAGTTTGTAAGCCTTTTTGTCTTACACCAGAAAAGAATCCAAATATGTGGTCAAAAAATGATAATGAAGAAGGTTCATAATTGTCATAAACTACATCTAAATCTAATATTGCAGCTCCTAAACCATCAATTATTTCTACATCTATTTCATTATTTTTAATAACAAATGGAATTTCATTCGATGAAACATGAATTAATTTTCGTTGTTCGGTCCAAAACCCAGCAAATCCTCTTGCCACCCTATGTTCGCTCAATTTAATAACTTGTAAAACTCCTGTCACTGAAGGATTCATAACACTACGAATTGGAGAACCAATTGGAGTTACAATACCTCGTATTACTGCATAAGGAATTTTGTTATTTTCTTTCGCCACATTGGATTTCAAATCGGCATTTAACGTTAGTTGAGGAGCTTGCTAAACATAATTTTATAAACGATTACAAAATTAATTATTTTATAATTTACATTTTACCTTTAAAGATTTTAGTGTGCTTTTATAAGAGTAATATTCCTTAAAACATAATCCTAAAACTAATAAATCCACGCCTAAAGCAATACCTTCGTTTAAGAAATCCATTTTTTGTTAATTTCTTTAGAATTTTAATATTATATAAGAATAAAAAGGTAAAATTAAATATAATTTTTTTATTATCTTGCAGCTGAGTTTTATATGTAGTTCATTATTTAATAAATTTTTCGAATAAATTTATTGGTAAATACTAAGTTTTCGAATTTGAAAAATTAAAAGTAGAATTTTTTTTGTTTTATTTTGGTTACAGTCTGACATTTCTAAAATAAACATAAGACCCCGACACGAATATCGATACAGATGATATCTGTCACTTACGCCTGTTTGTCAATATCGTTTTTGTTAGTGTGGTTAGTGTTGACTGTTGAAAACTAGTAATTCTATGGTTGAAATGTACATAATCTAATCATCATGATGATGTAAATATTAGAAATTAACCTTGAATTCCATTTGATTTCATCTGCATGTTTTATTGTAGATTTTGTTGAAAATAAAAGAACTACCTGGCAATTTTATAAATTTGCAAATAAAAACACAATTGTTATAAAAAAATACGTTGTATTTAAAAAATCGTTAAAATATATTTTAAATATACATATGTATTTGAATTTAAAACTAAATAAAAAAAATTGTACACTGTTGTAGTAAAAATAGCACAAAAATCTTTTTGTAAAAATTAATTAAATGTTATAATTGCTATATTTACTTTATCAAGAATTTTTAGAAAACTTAGATCCTGAAAATATTTTAACTTTAAGTAAACCTGGATTGACTTCGCTCCACCTTAGAAATAAAACATATTAAAATAATTTACATATTTTTTATCAAAATTACTATCTACTAACTTTAGTGTTCTATCTTTTAATCGTGATTTAACTTTGTTTTTAATAGTTGAAACACCTTTTGCACTATGCAATCCACGACCAGTAATTATAAAAATATGTTTATATGGCCTATTTAAATTTCTTAATTTTAATATATGGTTATCTAAAAATATATCAAGGCATTCCAGAGCTTCCATGGTATGTAAATAATGTAAATCAATAAAATCTGGATTATTTTGTGTTAAATCATGAACTTCCATTATGCAATTAGCTGCTTTATGATTATAAAAATCAATTTTATTTTTATGTAAATTAGAAATTTGAGAGTAGTAAACTGCAACAGCTGAATTTCCTTTTTGTATCGCTTCTTTAGCCTTTTCATAACATTCTGCTTTTAATTGACTATGATGAGCTGCTAAATTACGACATTCTTCAAAATCCCTTAAGGCAGCTTTTTTAGACTCTTCTGGGGATAATCTTTTGATCGCACTATTTTGGTTTGAATAATTTTCCTCTATCAGCTTCTAAAAAAAAATGTAATTGTTAATAAAAAGTGTATTCAAATTTTTTAATAAAGTTACGTACATCTTCAGTTTCATCGTTGGCTAATTTAAGTAAATTATTTTTTTTTTCATTCATTATATCTGAACAATTTTCTTCAATCGAATTATTTAAAGCGTTTACAGTTTCGGATAATGAATTATTATGAGCTTGTAAAATTTGTTGAAGTGTATCCTTTTCAATTTCAGGAAACATCTCACATAACTTAGTGTGAGCTAAGAAAGAAGCCAAGTTTAGATGGCCTTCATTTTTCCATTGATCGGGATTTGCTTTGTAAACGGACCAAGCTAATTCCATGTCTAATATATCTTTATAACTTTCTTTATTTATAGTGCTAGCATGAGATGTGGATTGCAGTAAGATTGCAAATTCCTCATCCTTTTTTATTGTTTCTTGTTTTTCTTCTTCTAATTGGTTGTAGATGGATTCCATCCATAACGCATACAATTGTTCTCCTAAAGTTTTTGGCATAAAGATATTTGTTTTCAGGTTCTTTGTAACCGGAGTTTGTGTCGCACCAAAAATTTTTTCTAACTGTTCGATAAACTCTTTTCCTAAATCAATTTCGACCATTTCATTTTCATTGGAAGCTTCTAATAGATCATCACTGCCATTATCATCTTGATTTGAATTATATACTGATGATTTTATTAAGTTATTAAGGTTATTATCAGTAGAATGTTTTAAATTTCTAATTTTTCTGAAATGCTCTGAGCATTGGGAAGCATCCATAATAACTCTGTTTTCAATTGTTTGTTTTACTTTAAGAAATTCGTCTGAAATGTTTGACTTATCCTTAATTTTTTTTGGTTTTGGTGAATCAATCAAATTATTTTTGGAATGTTGCTCTAAAAGTTTTGTGTTAGAAAGCAGATCAGAGTTTGAACTAGATTCCAAAATGTTGTTGCAATTACATTGAAAATTTGAAACCTCAGAAGGACTCTTTATACTTTCAACTGATGTATCATCTTTTAGTAAAATATCTAACACCCATTGTGCATTGCCATTACATTTTTCAAAGAGATCCCACAAACCGTTGACATTTTTATCTGGGCATATTTGTCTAACTAAAATAAATGATTCATTTTCATTTGGACAATCTATAGAATGTCTTTGTAAATTTTCTTTGGTTGTGTTCGATTTATCCGATTTTTCTTTCTTAGGAAGTTCCTCTCCTTTTTGTTCCTTCAGTATTCTAAATATATTTTCATGTGGTGAAGAATCAGTTTTCAACAAATTTCTTTGGGGTTTTGGCAGAGATAATTTTTTATCAATTCGATTTTTTTGAATATTCCAAAACTCGTTACTTTCACTTTCATATGGCTGCCATTCGTCAGGTATTTCACTAACATCATTAGATTCATTTTGAACAACGTTTTCAAAAATGTTATCCTTATTTCTTCTATCTATACTAGAACCATCATCTTCAGTCCAAAAATTAGAACGGTTATTTATTGTAGTAACTTCTGTTTTTTCTAAATTTTCCATATTTTCATCTATATTTGAATTAGATGGAAGTTTTTTTTCAAATAAGATCCAAGGTTTCATCGATTCTAATTCGTTGTAATGAGATTTGTATTCATTTTCATTACGCATTTCCCAGGAACTTGAATTGGATTGATTTAAAATGAAATTTTCAGATCTTTCGGAAAGTTCTATCTCAACGTTTTGTTTCGCAGCATTTGATTCAGTATCACTTTTTGAAAGTAACCAGGACACTCTATTTAGCAAATCCTCATTGTTGTTGGTATTTTCAATAAGAGGTTCTTTTATAAGTTCCACGTCAGATGCAGTTTTTACAATATCTGAAGTCTCAATTGGAGGATATCTTCGTAGTTGAGGTAATGGTACTGTATATTGCGTTGTTTTCATCATCTAAAATAATCATAAAATAAATTAGGTGTATTATGGGTTAAAAACTATTCACGTATTATATAATATACGCAAATCCATTTTTAGTACTTGAATTAATTGAACATTAGTAGTTGGCTCATAATACATTAAACAACGTTTAATTTTTTCTTTAGGAACCCCATGTTTATTTTTTAAAGCTAATTTAGAAACCGAGTTACGCCATGGTGTACTGGGTTCCAGAATTTCTAAAAATCAATTAGTTAGTCAGAAAATGTTGTATTGAAAAAAAAAATTATACCAATTAAATACCCATTTTGTACAGCAGTCTGAACATAAGGTAACATTTCCCATATTTCTAAAATAAACTATTTTTAAAGGTTGTATGTACATATACTTTTTTTTAATAAAACATTATCTTTTTCACTCTATTATCTATTTTAATTTTTGGTCTTATCTAGTTTTTTATTAATTCTTTTAACTGATAAATAAAAAAGATTAAATACTTCAAATCAATTTTAGCAAAACTTACTTATATTTGTATTATCGACAATTATGGGACTCCAACCTTCGTTAGTTTTCTTTCTTACACGTCTTTGGTTAAATTCGTGGGCATCAGCTAATTTTTCTACTTGATACATATATTTATCATTTATATCATAAAAATAATCATCGGTACTGCAGATAAAAGATTTATAGTCATACTTTCCAGACATTTCAACCAATTTTACTAATTGTTTTGCTAAGTATGTTTTTCCACTTCCCGGAGCTCCACGCATTAATACTAATATTTTATGACCAGATGTAATATGATCAGCAATACCTTTTATTTTACTATCTTTTAAAATTAACTCATTTAATTTTTGCTCAATATTATTAGTATCTTTTGGTACAGCTCCTAAATTGTTGTAGTTTATACCTTGATTAAAATTTTGCGCCACATCTTGGGTTTCATCTTTTTCGACATTTTTTAAAATTGAAGAATAACAATTAGTACTGTTATCAGTTTCCTGGGCGCTTTCAACAGTTGGTAAACTTTCTCCGTAAGCAACAAGATTTTCAACACAATCATCAACTTAAATATAAAAAATAAATAAATGTATGTTATTTTATGTAATATCTAAATAAATTTTTTCCAGTATAATTTATACTTTGCCAATTTTGCTTCTCGCATATTGTTAAAATTGTATTTTTTTCATATCCAAAAATTTCAGAAAATTGAGAAACAATAATTTGCTTATCTTTTGCATTTACTTTACTGAACATTTTTCTAATTTTGAAATTAACAATTCTTTGTTCATTTTATAAACAAATACAAAATAGTTTACTTTACTCTACGCGCTACAAATTTATGTAGTTTTTGACACATCACTTTATAATATAATAAATGACATTTGACAGTCATGTGATTGAAAAGGCAATAATTTTGAAACTACAACACTTGACTTGACATTAAAAAATAGAATATCTACTGCATTTTGAATAAGAAAATATGTAGTAAAATAATTTGAAAAAAGTAAAATCTTATAATATTTAAAAAAAAATATTTCATTTTAATTATGCTTTTTTTTTAATTAATTTTAGTGTATTTGTAAATCTCTCATTTAATATACACTTGGGTATAAATATTTTTAATCTGTACATTATACTTAATATAAAACATTTTATTTACAAGCTGGCAATGATTTTAATATGCCAAATAAGAACAAACGCTTATTCCTGCTTATTGGGACGGCTATTCTGTTTGTCATAAAGCTATTCAAGATATTAGATATTATAATTTAGAAGTTTGTGAAATCAAAAGAAAGAATAGTTTTTATTAATTATATTTATATAAATATAATAATCAAATATTTATCATTATTGTTCAATTAATCGAAAAGTTGTTATTTCTTAAAAAAATTGGTAAGAATGTCTCAGAAAATTTAAAATAAACTTACTGAAAGTAATAGTGTCTATTCTTAAAAAAAAAAAAAAAATTTATTTAGATATAAATAAAATGCTTAATATTAAATAAAAAATCAATTTTTAGGTTTAGCTTGATATTGCACTTTATTGGAGCATTCTCAAAAGTTTGCTAAAAATTGTGTACGGAATAGTATAAAAAAAACAACTAAATTAAAGTTATATTAGCCATGCCCCGTGGTAAACGGCGTTCTATGGAAATGGGGCCTGAGGATGATAGACATTCAACTTCAAAACGCCAAAGAAATAACTATTCCAGGTAAAGAGATTTATTTTAAAGGATTTTTATGCTTAAAAAACCTTACATTAAATAATTATTATACAGACGGAATATCTGTCTGTTAAAAAAAATAAATCAAAAGGTTAGGAAATGTTTATTTACAACATTTATATTAATAAAATAACTAAGGATTAAAATATGTGTAAAAGTTGTGAACTTGACGGAAATAATTGATATTAAGGATTTGTTACATTTTATAATCAAATAAACAATCGAACTAAACGATTAAGAATTAAAATTATAATTATTTGGAGTTATTACAATAACACATTTTTTCAATTGAATTACATATAATATTTATGTGTATCAAATACCATTATTCAACAAAAGTAAATGTATCTGGATGGATACCAATTAATTAATCAAGTTAATATTTCTTTTTTAAATCGTCATAGTGATTTCGTCATTTTCAAAGTTAAAAATATTAATATCAAGAAATATAGCATTAAATTAATCATAGGTATTTAAAATAATCTAAAAATATATGTATATCATATTTTGTGATATCTACATATATTATATGTAGAATATAAATATTTTAGGATTTTGGAAGATTTTGAATTATGTTTTTATTCTGCTTATTTAAAAAAGAATATATTGCGTTATTGATCATATTTTTTATTAAGATTAACATTACAAAGAAAGTCACCCTTTAATACGTTATACGAGTGATAAAATAAAAGACGGAAAAAATTTAAAATTTCAATTTAATTCTGTTAATAAAAAAAAAACAAATGAATTGATATCAACACGTGGGTATATTATATTTATAAATTAATGCAATTTTTATTTTTATCTTTTATTGAATTAGGGAAAACTTCTTCCACACATGCGCAAATTATTTATTTATACTAAAATCTTTTTGAATATTCAGAAGCTTAAGTTGAAGATAATAATGATTTACCATAATATGTTAACATTTTCTTTTTTTATTGGTTATCATTCTTTTATAATGGATATAAAAGAAGATTCGAATAATTATATAGATACATTTTATTTACCTTTTAAAGCTTGATTTTCATGTAATTTTATTTTCATAAATAATTTAAAAGAAATTTGAATGAAATATTTTAAAAAATACAATAGTACGATCATTATTAATTTTCAGTTAAAGTTTTAATTACAAAAAATGAAATCGAAAACGAAGAAAACTTTTACAAGCATTTAGATTTAATTTTGAGTAATAACTAAAATTGTTTTAATATATTTTGGCATTGAAATTTTCTTAGAGAAATAGAGCATATGGTTATTTTTAGCTTTGATATTCAAAAATTTGTCAACGAGAAAAAGTTAGACATATATTTCTCAATTGTGAAAAATATATAACAAAGTATTTTAAAAAGAAATATTAAAAAAAGGGATTTTAATTTAATTGAAATTGATTTAATATATAAATAATTAAATCGTTAAAAATTTTGACCCATGGAGGAAGAAAAGTGCGAAATCCTAATATAAAATTATTTAATTAGTATTATTAGTTAAAAAATATTCTTTGTATACTAATTCTTTTTTTGTTTTTAGTTCCCGGAGATATAATAAAACTGAAGAAACATTTAGTACTAAAAAATGTATTGCATGGTTTAAAGAATATACATCTTCAGATGAACCTGATACTTTAGGTATTAATAATATAATAAATATATTACAAATTATACTAGTTTGTATTATTTAAATAATTTTTGCAATTATTTGAAATTTAACATATGTGGAATTATTGACCTTGATCTTGAAGTAAAAATAAATGTAAAAATTTTGTGAAAATTTTCGTGCTAGCAAATTTTATATTTCTATTTTTTTTTTGAATATGTACCAAAATTTATTTTTTTTTTTCATTTTAGGTCCGGAAGGAATGGAAAGATTTTGTGAAGATATTGGAGTAGAACCAGAAAATGTAGTAATGTTAGTTTTAGCTCATAAAATGGGAGCACGTCAAATGGGTTTTTTTAGTCAATACGAATGGTTGAAAGGTCTTACGGATATACAATGTGATTCTGCAGCGAAAGTGCAATCAAAGTTAGATTTTTTGAAAAGTTCTTTAAATGAGCCAAATACTTTTAAAAGTATATATCGATATGCATATGACTTTGCAAGAGTAAGTAAAAGTTGAATAAAAATGGTTAATTACTTTTATTAATTTAATTGCAACAATTTAAAATATTATTTTTAGGATAAAGACCAACGTAGCATGGATATAGAAACAGCAAAACAAATGTTACAATTACTTTTAGGGAAAAATTGGGCATTATTTCCACATTTCGCACAATTTTTGGAGCAGTCAAAGTACAAAGTCATTAATAAAGATCAGTGGTGTAATATACTCGAATTTTCAAGAACAATTATTCATGATTTATCTAATTATGATATAGATGGTGCTTGTAAGCTGAATTTTGTTTTTTATTTATAAAAATTTGTATATTTATTTTAAATTTTAGGGCCTGTTATGTTAGACGAATTTGTAGAATGGCTACGACAAAAAAGAGATCTATCCGAGAGCTGAAATATGATTACATTAATATAAATTGTGCTAAGCCAAAAGCAAAAACTAAAAAAACGAAATATAAAAAAAAAATAAACAAATTCAAATGAAAAACATAAATTAAAATACCAGCTTTTTATAGTATAAGGTTCCTTCAAAATTAAATAAAAAAATATTAATGAGATAAAGACAATAATTTAGTTTGATTTTAAGTTTAATGAATTCACAAATATTAAGATATTTGTTATTGAAAATTAATTAAAAATACATTCAATGTTAAGACATAGGTTTATAAATTGTTTTTTTTTGCTAATAATTATTATTATGAAATAGTTTATTTTTTGATATTTATTTGCAATACCTATCAGCTTTCATTTTACTTCTTCGATCGAGAAGCTGTTCGTGTAAATAACCTTCTTTTTTTGCTTTTTTCAAATGTTTTACATCTTCTTCATTTAGACGTAATTTTTTATCTTGAAATTTTTGAAATTTTTTCCTAAAATATTAAAATTTCAACTATGAAATTATAAATAAAACAATGGTTATACTTACACAAAATTCTTTTCTATTTGTTTTAAATCGCCCTTTTCTTCAATTGGTCCATCATCTTTTTCTTTAAGTTCCTTCACGGCGCAAGATCTTATTACTGTAATAAAAACAATTTAAAATAGAATAAAATGATTTTTTAATGTTACCTGCAACTTCAGCCGAGCCGACTTTTTTGTTCAAAGCAACACAAGCATCATCTTCCGGATCTATTGCTAAAAATGTTCCAGCCTCCGATAATAATGCCATTTTGCCGTCCTAAAAATAAGGAAAAATTTATAACCATGAAGAATTTTTATTGATTCTTTGGGTATAATTCATACCTCAAAAATGGGTTCCCACTGTTCCATACTTCCGACCGCTTCAGATCTTCCTGTAACCATACCATCTTTTTCTATTTTCAAATATTTCCCATATCCAGACTTGAAAGATACTTTCTTATCATTTATTGAAAATGCTGTTAAAATTTCTTCTGGAGCTGGTCCTTCTCCAATATCATGTGGAGGTCCCAGCGTAAATAATCCGTTATCTAAAGCTTTCACATATGTATTATTACCAAATTCTATAGCAATTGAACCAATAATTTCAGTAATATTGTTAACTTTCCACCATCCACCATGGCGAATAGCATCTTCATCTACCACAGTTTTTGGTTTTTTTTCTTTATCAGGGTTCTTTTCCTTATGTTTTCGTTTTTTTGGCCTGAAAAATATTAATTTAAAATATTTTCATTATAATTAAAACTTAATACAAATAATTATTACTTATTCTTTTCTCCTTTCAATACTAATTTTCCAATTTTTACATTTTCATATTCAGACATTTTAGTAAACAAAAAAATGTATTTTTCAGCTTGTGGACTGTTTTATCAAAACTTTTATTTTAACTTTTAATTTGACATATTTATTTTAACTTTCAATTTTGACATATAAGAGCTATATTTTTAGGATTTGACAGCTTGTTAGAGTATTGCCGTGTCGTGGCTTACGCTACGCTTTCCTTAAAGTAAACGTTACGTTGATATAACTTAAGAAATTTAAGAATATTTAATTAAGCTAACTGAAAAATATATTCTTTAAAATATAATATAGAATATAATAGAAAATATATATAGTTAATATAGAAAATATTTATAGTTAATACAATAAAACTAATTAAAAATATATGAGTAGTCTACTCATTAGTTGGTGAAATATTTATTACAATAAAAAAAATTAAGAACGATTTAAGACTTATTATCAAACCAAACTCGGACTAATTTATAAAGGCAAGCTTCCATTTTCAATGTTATTTGTTGAAATATATGTATAATATAGAAATAAGGTCAAATTTTTACACATCATTATATTAGTTTTATTTTATTCAATATGTTTGAAAATAATAAGGTTTTATAACATTTGGTTTTACGGCCGACTCCCTATTTATTTAGTGATAAAATGTAAATGACATGACATTTAATTTAGAGACATAAGATTTTTGTTTTTAATGGAGAAGTGCGTTTAAATCATAATAATATAGGTTTAAATATTTTAAGGTAAATGGCATCAATTTTAAATCAAGCAATACGTTTAGGCGCTCGGAAATACATAAATCCAAGATGCGTATTATCAAATGCGAATAGTTTGATAAATCATCAAAAAATTGTCCATAATTATAGTTCCGAAGCACCAAAGAAACATGAAAATAGTTCAGACAATAACACAAATAATAATAATCCCATATCTCATGTACCGAATGATAGAAAAAGAAGATTACCAACTTTAATGGAATTTCCTGAAATTATTTGGCCTTCGCTTTTTAAATCCATAAAGAATTGGGTAATGATCAACTTCGTGATTAGACCATATTTTGACAGGGAATTTGAGTTACCTGATTTTGTGAAAGGTACGGAACAAGCTTTACAGGTAATTACAACTATAACTAATTTTTCTGATACAATCAGTTCATAAAATAAAAAAAAAATCATTTTTTAAAGGTTGTTTCAAATGCCCTTTCTGATGGGGATTTTAATGGTTTAGAAGATATAGTTTCACCATGCGCTATCACTGAATTAAAGACTGCTTTATCTCAAATGTCTTTGTCACAAAGATCAGAACTAAAAGTATCTAAAGAAGATATTTACTTCGCGTTTCCATATCAAGTAAGTAAATATATTTTAAAAATTTAAGTTGTTAATTTAGATATAAATTTGTTTAAGGTAGGAGTTATGTTTGACGAATCTAACGAAAAAATTCAAAAACGTTGGGTAGAAATTACAATGATATTTCATGTGTTCCGTGGCCTAAAAGATATCCAAGAAAAAAATGGCGGCTCATCTCTTAAAATAACGTAAAAATACAATTATACATTTTTTAAGTCATTATCCTATATGAAAATTGCTATTTTCTTACTTCTTTTTTTTTAGTGCTTCATCTGAATATATGGAAAGTGTATCAATCTGTAATTACAGATTTATTAAAGAATTTACTCAAGGAGTCGAATCTAGTTGGGTTGTTAATGTTGTTAATCACTTTAAACCAGCTGATTACATGCGTAAATGATTGCACGAATGTCTCCAACTTTTTTTTTATTACTTTTTCTTATTTAGTTTTTAGAGAACAGCGAAACAACAAATGAAAATATAAAATAATATTTTAAGTATATTAAATATAATGAAAAATGCCTATAAACAACAAATGTTCGATAAACACAAATTAATATTTTTAATGAGGAGAATAAAATGATTATAACGTGCAGAAACAATAAAAGTATAATTAAATTTATATATACAAAAAAAATTTAAAATGCTTGATTTACTTTCGTTTTTAATAGTTTTACTCAAAATTTGTAAATATTACTTGAATATTGATAAGGAAATTCCAATGAGTTTAAAGTTAACCTTTTTCTAACATTTCGTTTTTGAAAAGGATATAAGATCACTTAAATTACTGGTTTGAGTTTTTATTCATAAGAGTAAAACATATGTGTTTAAATTTGGAAATGTATATGTATATTTTAAAAAACAAATTCAAATTTTAAAAGATATATTATACAAATATTCTATAAACGTACTTTAGTTTGATAAATAGATTTTACATAATATTTATTTTTTTTATAATATATAAATATATACTTTTATATTAAATAAAAGATTTTAATAAAAAATAAATATATCATTTCTACTTTAAATCCAATCATTTTCTTTTTAATTCAGATAGTTCTTATTTAAATTTAAGAATTATGTAAACTTTATTCTAAAAAATAAAAATAGGTTGTCATGGACATTCTGATTTACAACGCAACCTAAAATACGTTGTCTCTATATTGTGATTCATAACACAACTTAATATACGTTGTCTCTCTTCTATGGGAGTAATTTCATGTTAGAAATGAATGCAAAAAAAGAAAAAAACCAAGGGGGTTTGTACCCTACACCTAAAATAGGTATAATAAAATTTGGGACGGTGTTTTTACCCATTGAAAGGAAATAAGGTAGATATGGAAAAGTATGTATATTTTAGATCAGTGTCTTCTCCTGAGTCTATTTATATGATGGTATCATCATCACCATCATATAAATAGACTCAGGAAATGATAATGATAATTATGGTGATAATGATGATGATCGTAATAATGACGATGGTGATAATGATGGTAATGATGGTGCTTATGAAGATATTGATGAGGATGGTAATGATGGTTATATTAATAATGCAAATGGACGAGATCGGACAATGCGTTCGAATTCTGCAAGATTACTATGACATTCAACATCTTTGACATTCAACATAACCGCAAAAAGTAGTTTCTGTTGTAATTCAGAGAAAAAAAATTTGGTTGCATTGTCTAACTGTTGTGTTTTCTAACTAATGTGTTCTCTTAGTGTTATGTTGTCTAAACGTTGTGTTGTAAATGGGAATAGCACCCTACTGAGTTGTGTATGATGAACTAAAATAAAAATATTCAAATAAAAATTATCTTTCTTAATCTACAATCTTTTAATTAATTG
Source organism: Dolichopus griseipennis (assembly GCA_963082915.1). NCBI lineage: Eukaryota > Metazoa > Arthropoda > Insecta > Diptera > Dolichopodidae > Dolichopus > Dolichopus griseipennis. The sequence goes on from OY720443.1 coordinate 57,294,687, forward strand.
GATAAAGCAATTATAAGTGTCTTAAATCGATCACAATCTTTTTATCTAATTCTATATGTTTTTTTTTTCTATTATACGAGTACATTCTATAAAACTAAAGTTGCTCCAAGTATTAGCTGGAAGTGAGGCTATAAAATTTAAACTGAAACAGTTTTAAAATAAATAATACACATTTAATCAGAAAAAAAATTGTTTTAAAAGTTTCATCATTCAATTTTTGCATTTACAAAAACTATCATTTTACTTAAAAGGAAGATTTTTTAAAATATTTGAAAAATAAAATGCATTTAAAATACTTTATTAATCACGTATTTTGGGAAACACATGGGAGGAATATACCAGCACCAAGTGACAGCAGCGCAAATATGTTCTTAGTAATAAATTATAACAAAAATATCATTTGACCAGGTCAGTTTTTGGTTTAACACGATGCCTTTAATGCCAAAGTCTATTAACTAACTGTTACGAAGCTTTTTCATCAAATGGCCCAATAGGTAGTGCAACTACTGGAGAGTGTATATGCTGTGGAATGGAGATGAAACGATTCTCCGTGTCCTATTCTAATGCGAAGAGCAGGGATGCACAATGGGCTGCGAGGTTCAGAAAATGAGAGTGTTAGAGTGGTTCTCCATCCGCTCTTCAAAAGAACAACAACAATGTATATAAGTATATATATTTGGGCACTAAAGGTGAACAGAATAACTTACCTTTCAAAGGATCATGAAAAAGAGAAAAAAATAATTTGAAAAAAAAAATAAGCATTATCATTATTTTTTTTCCGTTTTCATATAAAATAGATTTAATAAATTTTTAGTATACTTTCGGAAAACATGAAATAAAAACATTTAGTTAGAACGTATATACATACTTTTTAGATATATATAATGTTAAAGCTATTAATAAAATATGACCTGTTTAGTGGTACCTATATGTACATTACATTTAAAAAAATGCGTTTTATTACAGTGCATTTAATATCTTTAAGACTTTAAGGTGGTTTCATTTACTAGTTTTAGTCATGAGTTTTTTCAATTGAAAAATCAATTATTAAAAATTTTCACTTCCTATGTCTTTATTAAAAATAAGTTTAGAAAGTTTTTGAAAGTTCTTTGAGTTATTTTTTATATGAAATAACACGTTTTAGTCCAGTTTTTAATAAATATTAAATTATAATTTTATTTTAGGGGATTTCTACAACATTTAAAAAGAAAAGGTTTTTTTTTGTAAAAATTTTAAGATTAAGGAAAGAAAATGATTACTCGTACTTTAAACTTTAAAAACCCTGCCCTACTTATAGAGGTTATTACATTATATGTTAATTTTTTTTTATTTAGAGCGCATCTTGTGCTATTTTAAAGCTTTAAATCAGATCAAAAAATTTGGGTTTTTTTAAATGTCTAAAATTGCTAAATTTACATTTTGGTAAAGGGATGCTTAAATGAAAAGAAGTTGACTAAAGTATAAACTATTTCAATTTATTATTCTAGGATAATTTTCTTTATTTTTTTAAACCTGATTAAATTATAATTTCAGAATTCTAAGTCCTAAAATATAGAAAGGAATTCTGCAAGTGAGGACTTGAATTATTTCTAGATATTTACTATTAATTTAATACGAATGGTAAAAGACATAATTGCGCTAAGATCTTAACCTAAAAGTATGCAACTTTCTGGTAGAGAAATATGTACATATATGTTTTTGATGTTGTTGTTGTCAATTGATTCTCTTATAAATTTGGATTAGACTTTCCGGCTCCCTTACAAGACTTATTTCTTCCCGCAATATTAATTTGCTGCTCTTACTTTTAAGTGTTCTAATTGCATTGACACAGGAGATGAAAACCCATCTCGCCATCCTGTGCACAACCTCAGTTTTTCCTTGTAGTTGCCCTACATATTCTGGTTGCATAAGTTCTAAGCATTAATTATCCTGTGCTGTTTACTGTAAGTCAAATATACTTTACCTTTTCGTAGATATTTATAAATCAAAAAATATTTTGTAAATTAAATTTGTTTCGATTGAGAAACGGCTACTTTAACCAATGAGCCTTTGGTCAGATATGTTTGAATATATAAAAATGCATACAAGTTTTGCTCTATATAAATATCTAAAGCATTTTTAAATAGGAAATTGCTCATTTTTTTTAAATTTATAAATTATAATAGACATAAAACATCTTAAATTCTAAATAAATATCTTCAGTCAATGGCATTTAAATTCATTTATGAACTACTTAAAGCGAATTAATAAAAATAAAATAGTACATCTTCTTAAGTTTTATTACATACATTGTAGTTTTATTTTTGAATAATCATTTTCAATAATCATTTAATTATTCAAGTATTATTTAACTACTTTGCCACCTGATTAAACTATAAACTTATGATACAACTTTATCCAGTATACTTTTTGTTATAATGTTTGTAAGAATTTTTAATTATAATTATTCTTTTTGTAATTTTTACAAATAGATTTTAAATAATAATTCATAAACAGTAACTGCTTTAATGACGATTATTCAAAAAATTTTAAAATTCTTTAACCCATTTGAAATTTTAATCTTTATAGTTAAAAAATCCCTACTATAGATGCAAATGGAAGGTGTGCACACAGTATTTAAATATTAATTAAAGGTGTTTCGAAGCTGGTATTTTGAAATTCATATACAAAATATTTAAAATTAAAATAAGAATAAATTATAGCAAAAAACTAAATGTAGGATTAAGTTAAATTACTTAAAATTATTAAAAGAAGGACAAAAATGTAGTTGAATATCAGTTTGACTTCAAGTATTGTAAAGGAGACCTATTTACGAAATTTTAACGAAGTTCTAATTGGTTTAAATAAAAACGTAGTTCTAATTGGGTTTACAAAATTTAGATTGTAGTGACACTTTAGTAAAGACCAGATACACCTATAGACTCAAGTACATGGCTCGGTCTGTCCGTCTGTTCAAGACGATAGATCTTCCTTTTTCTTTATATAAGATTTAGCTAAAAGTAGTTAAGTTTTATGACAATGAATACTTATGTTAATTTAGTAAGATGACATATTCTATAAAATACTGAGATATTCATGTTCATATAAACAATATAGTTTTGAGGCTTTGTTTAAAGAGATAAAGTTATACATATTGCAAAAACTTCTAAAAAATATTTATTTTTTTTTACCTCCTTTGGGAGCATAGAGATTTCACATAGCCTTTCCATCTTACTCTAATATTGGCCATGTGCTTTATTTGGACCAAACTTTTCTCGCTATCTTGTATTTCTTTTTCTACCGTTTTGCGTAATGCTATGCGGGACCTTTCAAAACTCTGTTTTCCTTGTTGGTTCCATTCTAATGCTGATCGAGCGATTGTTTGGGCAGGTCTTTTTATAGTATGCCCAAACCATCGCCATTTTCATCTTCTTATCTACACTATCACAGGATGCTCTTTTGTTATTTGCCATAGTTCTTCATTACTGATTCTTCTAGGCCAGAAGATTTTGCAGATATATATCTTAAGCATTTGTTCAGAAATACCTGAATCTTATTTATATTTTTCTTATTTGTGTGTCAGGTTTCACTACCATGTAGAAGCGCTGATTTAATACAGGCATTGAATGTCCTTAACTTTGTGTTTCTGGGTAAATGAGGGGATCTCCATGTGACCCAAAATCTTACGAATGCCGCTCTTGCTTGTTTTATTTAATTTGCAATATTCCTGCATAACCTCTTCAAATTTTATCGTTAGATCTGATAAAATAACTTCAAGTCGCTGAAATACTACACTAATATATATAATTTAATTTATTTACTATGAGCTTGGGCGACTATTTAAAGTGCTATTCATAATATAAATAGGAGTTATTTTATAGTTGGTTAAAAAATCAGAACTATTCCTTTTACAAAATTTTTATAAAAAAATAGGGCCTTTTACAAAATATTTATATACATAATTAAATATCTATATTTAATTTTAATTTATTGAAATTATTTTTTATATAATTTGAAAATCGCTTTCAAAAGTAACGATTCAATTACTTTGCGCGTTTGATTTTTTGAGTATTTTGATTTGGGAGATTTGTTTTCTCCCAATGTGTTAATGTTTTAATTGAACTCAGTCTTTTAAAATCCATTCAAAGAGAATGTTTTAATTGAACTCAGTCTTTTAAAATCCATTCAAAGAGAATGTTTTAATTGAACACATAACTATATATTTATACGCTTTTATTAAAATTTTTGCAAATTGCCGAGTTTTTAAATTGTTATTATTTGAAACCCTATTTCCTGTTAAAAAAAAACAATAAGATCATAAACAGTACACACATCTATATTGACTGCGTTCCATTATTTTAGAAGAATTTAATAATTTATTAATTATTAAAATTAATAAGGCAGCGTGAAATAAATTAGGTGCATGACACTTTACTGGAAAAAAATATCGCGAATTTTAATTCTGTAAAAAAAATTACGAATGTTTAAAAATCCCGAAAACAAAATACTGAAAACCAAATTATATTAAATTTTTTGTTGCTAACTTATTATTAATAAAAGTTAGGAAGGGTTTCAGAGGTAAATATAAAATCAGGATTCTAATACCTTGTTTACCGGGGGTTGGTATTTTAAATACCTTATTGTTTACTTATTATTTTTTAAAAAAAAGTTAGGAAGGATTTCAGAGTTGGATACAAAATTAGGATGTTGTTTTTTCCAGAGTATTTATATTTGCCTTCTACTAAATATGTATGTATATTAAGGTGGAAGTTTTTTTCGAAACATCGTACTCAACCTGAATAAGGTTTCATATTTCGCGATTTTGATATTTTCAGGATTTTTTTTGCACTCCTTCAGACCGTAGAAATTTTCTGATCTTCTGTCAAGTAAGTAACAATATTATCAATTTTCATTTATTTAAAAATTTATTTTAAACTCACTTGCAGGAAGGGGGCAACCTTATATTATTAAAGATATATTATAGTAATAATTATCTGACCAATGTCGTAGTGGTAAAGACGCGTCCTTTTATGTGGAAAGTCCTCTTTCTGGGTTACGAATATTTTAGAGTATAAATTATGATACTTACCATTTTTTTTTTCCAAATTGATTTGAATCTGTCATAAAACCTCAGTAAAAAAAATAAATCATTAATAAAGGAATTCAAAAACCATTAACTTTGACCTAAAGATATTTCAATTCCTGTTAAAAGAAAATTTTTTTCAAAACTTTTTTATAAGTAATGATACTTTTTATCCTCCAACACTTTTTTTTCATCTTCTAACACTTTTTCTTCACTTAAATTTTAATGTTTAGGAAAAAATATTGAACCTTTATTAAGTGCAAGAAGTTGTCCTTTTCTTGAAAATATTAAGACCCTAATCAATTATATTTGACTATATTTTAATGGGGATTGTTTAAGTTTGTTTTTAAATTTTTATAAATGATCATTTGTTTGGAATTTTAGTTTTAAGAGAATGACAAAACCTAATTTTTTTTTAAAAATTACAACAAATTTCCACATAAAAATTTTCAGTGATTTTTTTTTAATTTTTTAAAAAAAATTTTAAATTTCTTGAAGTAAAAGTGGATTTAATAAATTTTTATTAGCAAAGTACTCAATATTTAAAACTTATATTCTATAAAATCAATAATAAAACCAATTCTATAAAACAAATTGCTTTAGTACTTTGAAATTAGTAGGAAATTTAAATTGAATTATTTGCAAAGTACTCTTGTTTGAAGTACTATTGCAAGTATAGTACGTTTAATACTTATTTACATTTTGTTTTATTAGTAACGATATTGATAATTATAAAAAGAAAAAGTGGCTATTATGAGCCGATAATTTTATTATTATTTTTTTTTAAATCAGAATAGTATAAAAGATAAAATAATTACAATTTAAAAATTTTTATTGGAATTGGCTTGATTAGAAACTGATTGTCTTTGGGTTTGGTTATACAAAATCAGTTTTCTGCCCCATTTCCAGAGTATTTATATATTTGTTCTGAAAAATTTGATACCCTGATTTTGTATCTCCGTTATTTTTTTTTTGGCACACATACAAACTTCAACAGAAATCACACACATGTCTAAATCAAAAGAAAAAATTAAAAATCGGAAGCCGGAAATAATGTCGATTTGACTTTATTTACAATTGAAAAAGCTAACAAGACCGAATTTTTAAATTCGATATTTTGACTTTATTTTATGGGGTATTATTCTACCGGTCTCCTAAAAAGGGAGGGTGGTGAAATAAAGTCGAACGAAATAAAAACAATTCTATGTTATCTCTTAGAAAAAAAATGTCTAATAGAGAAAAATGTTGAAAGATCAGTTGGTGAAAAAAAATGTCGAATTTCAATGTTGAACAATAAATTTTTCGACATTTTTTTTAAAGTAATTTACTTGAGAGCAGTAACACAAATCAGCTTTTATCATTCACAAAATATGTAAAATAAGAGTCTTAATTATATGTTTAGAGTGAGTTTGGGAGCACAACCCCCATTATTATAAGTGCTTTGATGTTGATATGTATTAACGTAATAAAAATAATTAGAAGGAATTTTAGAGTTGAATTGAAAATAAGGGTGCCTATTAGTTTTTTTCGGAATACTAATATAAATGTATTCGCGAGATTCTGACTTTCCCCTTATTCCAGAATATGTATGTCTATATGAATAGGGATGATTTTAAATGTTTTGTTCTTGAAATTTGTGTTTAATCCAAGTCGACAGTTTATCCAAGCCGACATTTTTATCGACATTTTGTCTAAGACGATATTTTGAATAACCTAAGCCAAATACCCTAATTTTGAAACCAACTCTAAAATCCCCCCTAATTAGTTTTATTGTACCAATATTTGAAATAGAGGAAATAAACTGATTATTGAAATTATAAGATTAACAAATCGACATTTTTGCCGACATTTTGGGAGCCACAATTTTGGAAGTCAACATTTTGGAAGTCAACATTTAGAAAATCGACATGAGCTCCGTATCCTAGTCGATTCGACTTTATTTCATTTATTTTATTTTTTGAACATTTTTTTATACCCTACACCTATAGAATAGGTAAAGGGGTATATTAACTTTGGTATGGTGTTTGTAACCACCTAAAGGAAGCGAGCTAGATATGGAAAAGTATATATATTTGTGATCAGCGTGACCGCCTTAGTCGATATAGCCATGTCCGTCCGTCCGTCCGTCCGTCCGTCCGTAGGCACGATAACTCAAAAAATAATGGAGCTATCTTGATGAAATTTTAACTGTAGGTTACTAGGACTGAAAGTACGGCGGGGATTGCATATGGGCGAAATCGGCCCATGGGTTCGGATTCTGGACCTTTTAATCGGTTTCAGGGCTAACGAACAAATATAAAAAATCACGATAACTCAACAACTAATAACGCTATCTTCATCAAATTTGTGCTGTAGGTTACTAGTAATGAAACTACTTCGGGAATTGCGTAAGGTCGGGATTGGACCATGGGTTCGGAACCTAGAACTTTTTGATCGAATTTAGGCCAAACGAGCATAATTCCGAAACCAATGAAGATAGAACCTCCAAATTTAGTATCAGGGTGTCCCTTCCTATTTCCTAAGTGTCTTGGGAATTTGGGTCCCATTGGAGTAGTGGGTCGGGGACCAGCCACACATTTCCGAAGACCTTAAAGCATATCTTTAAAATTAATAAAGATAACAACTTGAAAAAATGTAGAAGCTTCCAATTTGCCACAAGGGTGTTCTTTACTATCTCTTGCGTGTTCCCCTAATTTGGGATCAATTGGAGTGGTGGTTCTGTACCCCTCTCAGACCTCCCAAGTTTTAAAGGCTTATAATCGAAATGACTAAAAATAGTTACTTAAAATTAGGATAGACCGTTCAAATTGTGTACAAGGGTTAACTAGTACTATAAGTACAGCGCGGACTATATAAGGGCGAAATCAGCCCAGCGGTTCGGATTCCAGACCTTTTAATCGATGTCAGGGCTAAGGAACATATATAAAAAATCACGATAACTCAACAACTAATGAGGCTATCTTCATGAAATTTGTGCTGTAGGTTATTGGCAGCGAAACTACGGCGGTGATTACGTACGGTGAGGATTGGACAATGGGTTCGGAACTTAGAACTTTTTGATCGAATTTAGGCCAAACGAGCATAATTCCGAAACCAATGAAGATAGAACCTCCAAATTTGGTATCAGGGTGTCCCTTCCTATTTCGTAAGTGTCTTTGAAATTTGGGCCCCATTGGAGTAGTGGATCGGAGACCAGCCACTCAGTTCTTAGGCCCTTAAAGCATATTTTCGAAATTAATAAAGATAGTAACTTGAAACAAATGTAGAAGCTTCCAATTTGCCAAAAGGGTGTTCTTTACTATTTCTTGCGTGCCCCCCTAATTTGGGATCAATTGGAGTGGTGGTTCAGAACCTCTCTTAGACCCCCCAATGTGTAAAAGCTTATCATCGAAATTAATAAAACTAGTAACTTAAAATTAAGATAGAGCGTTCCAATTGTGTACAAGGGTTAACTAGTATTGAAAGTATGACGGGACTGCATATGGGCGAAATCGTGCCATAATTTCGAGTCCTGGAACCCTTGAAAAGTTCAAGGACTAACAAACATATATCTTACAAACACCATAACTCAAAAAATAATGCCGGTATTTTGATGAAATTTAACAGTAGGTTACTAGTAATGAAAGTACCATGGGAATTGGTTGTGGTCGAGTTTAATTTCGAAGCCAAAGAATATATTTCCTATGTCCTATGTGTCTCCGAAATCTAGACTTAATTGTAGTGGTTCAGCTATGTTCAAAGGTACTTGCTGCATTTATGTAAAATTTATTTTTATATTTAAATGAATTATATGAAAAGGTGTAAATTTTTAATTGTATTTTAGAAATACATTTATTGCATATTTTGCGTTTATAAGCTTTTTCTATTAGGTATATAAACTAACCATTTAAAATAATTGCAATTTTTAAAAATTTGGATTATTAAATATATTATGCTTTGATTATCTTTTTATCACAAAATTTAATAATTAGAATTTTTTCATTTTGTAATTGAATTGGAATAAATATATTTTCATTTATTTCAAGTTTGTTTGTTTTTTAATATTTTTAAATAGATAAATTAGTAAGAATTTGTAGTATTTTTTAATAGATAGGGTAATTAGAAAATGTTTTTAGTATTATACAGTTAATTTGGTTAGCTATGTCTTACGATCAAATTAATAACAGCTTCTATGGTGTTAAAATGACTTATGGATATGTCCTTAAATTTGAACCAAATAGGTGTAGGGTATTTCTAAGTCGGTTGCACCGACTGACTGTTTCTTTACTTGTTTAGAAATAAGATAGAATTGCAAATTCGCCTTAATTTCCATTGTTTTTGGTAATAAAGCTGCTAGGACTTTATTTCGTTCGACTTTATTTCACCTTACCTCCTAAAACACTTCATTTACATTTCAATTTAAATTAGTGGTTTTCGAAAAATTAATAATCTGACGGCACTTGAATTAATTAATTAGATTAGATAGATAGTATTTCACAATTAATATCAAATTATGTAATTTTTTATTATTAAAAAATTGTTATCTTAATAATTAATTAAATAAAACTTAAGCATCCATCAGAATTTTGTGAATAACTTTTTATTTATAATTTCTTTTAAATCAATAAATAAGTTATCCAAATTAAGTAGAAAGCAATCGTAACAAATATAGTAATAATTATTATTGAAAAAAAGTTTTTTAGTATTTAAGCAAATGTTTTTTTCGAATATTCATCAGTTGTAATAATTTTCTTTCGATCAACTCCTAAACCAACCTTAGTTTCAAAATGAATAAAATTTTTTTATTTTTTACTTTCATTATTGGAAAAATTTCAGCTTCAACTGTTGATTACAACATAACCGAATTGTTAGATCAAATTAATATGTCAAATGATTTTGGAGATACCAGTGAGTATATATGTGTGTATACATTCATATTGCAAAATATTTAATCGACATTTTATTATAATTCAAATAGTTATCGAAGTATCGGTGCCACATCAATTTAGATATGTACCAGTTACAAAGAAAGGATGTTTTAATTTTTGGGTAAAAACTGATAATGAAGCTCAAATTTCTTTGAGTAATAATGCCCAATACAGTTATCCACAATTGAAAATCATAATAGGTGGCTGGGATAATACTATTAGTGCCGTTGGTGTCAATGAGTACAACGAAAAGTGAAGAATTTTTTTTTAAATAAATTTCAAATATTATTAATTTTTAAACAAAACATTTTTTATAGTTTAGTTTTTAAGACAAGCACACCAGGAATTATAAATAAGAATCAATTTGATGGCTATTGGATTCGATGGTCTACACATGGTGATATTTTTGTTGGAAAATTTAATGAACGAATGCCGTTTTTAGTGTATAGACATAAAGGAACTTGGTTTCCAATTAATTTTATTGGACTAGCAAATATTGAAGGTCGTTATGGTTCGGGGACTGGAACCTTTATTGTTAAAGATGGTAAGGAATGAATATATTATGTTTTAAGTGTCTACTTTATCGAAATTTATCAAGTATGTTGTTTAATTTTAGAACACAGATGTCCCTTCTGAATTAAATAAAAAATTGCGAATAAAATTTCAGAATAAAATTTATTAAAAAAATATAAAATTATGGTTTACACTCTTATTTTTAAGTTGTCATTTTTTTTCGAAGTAAAGAGTTAATTATTATTTCTCTTATAACATCTACCTTAATATCGGAAACATTGACAAGTTATTCTATCCAAAGAAGTAGAGAGATTAAATTATGTAAAAAAGTTTAATTAATTAATAAATATAAGGGTAATTAATAATTAAAAAAAAATATTCTAAATAATAAATAATTTAATGGCGGCATGACATTTGTCCCTTTGTCATTGGTCCCCAAGGGACTAATGACACATCCAAATATGTCATTAGTTCCCGGGGAGTAATAACACGCCTTAGTGTGTCATTTTTTTTTTTTTTTTCCTTATTCTACTCCCCTTGGGAGCATAGGGCTTTCACAAAGCTTCTGAATCTGACTCTATTTTGGGCCAGTTGTTTAATCTCTGACCATGTTTTTCCACTGCTTTCTAGCTCTTTCTGGACTGATCTACGCCATGTTTCACGCGGTCTACCTACTTTTCTTTTACCCTGCGGGTTCCACTCCAGAGCTTGCCGTGCTATGTTGTTTATAGGCCTTCTAAGAGTGTGCCCTACCCATTTCCACTTTCTTTCCTTTATTTGTTTATTTATGGGTTCTTGTTTCGTTATTTCCCAGAGTTCTGTGTTTCTAATTCTTCTGGGCCAGAATATCCTGCATATTATTCGTAGGCAGTTATTTATGAAGACCTGGATTTTGTTTATGTATGATTTCTTAACCAGCCATGTTTCACTGCCATATAAGAGTACCGATTTTACGCAGGCATCAAATACTCTTAGTTTTGTACCCCTGGCTATATGTGGTTGTTTCCATATGCCCCATAATCTTCCGAATGCCATTCTCGCTAGCTTTAGACGGTTTTCTATGTCTTTTTCAGTACCTCCATCTATAGTAACTATACTACCAAGGTAATTGAATTCTGTTATCTCGTCTATATTTTTGTTGTTGATGCTGAGCGGTGTGTTATTTCTTGTGTTTATTCTTATGCTTTTCGTTTTGTTTGCGTTTATTCGGAGACCAGCTTCTAAGGCATTTTCCTCGAGACTTCTTATTTTCGCTTGCATTTCACTGTGGGTATGTGCGAGTAGGGCGATATCGTCCGCGTATTCCAGGTCTTCTAGTCTGCGTGTTAGATTCCATTTTATTCCTCTTGCTGTGGTTGTTGCTCTTTTTATTACTACATCAAGTACCGAATTGAACAGGAGGGGGGATAGTGGGCAGCCTTGTTTGACTCCTGTTCTTAATTTTATTGCGCTGCTCATGTAGCCTTTGTGTAGTACTGATAATTCTGCATCTTCATATAGAGCTTTGATAATTTTCACTAGCTTGTGGGGTATTCCTTTGTACTGTAGAGACTGCCATATTGCTTCCCGGTTTATTGTATCGAAGGCTCTTTCAAAGTCAATGAAGGTGATGTATAACGGCGAGTTCCATTCGACTGACTGTTCTATAATTATCCTTAGGGTGTTGGAATGGTCGATGCATCCTCGTCCTCTTCTGAACCCAGCCTGTTCTTCTCTCAGTTGCTCATCGATTATATTTTCAATTCTGGAGTGAATAATGAGTGCCAGTATTTTTGTGACTGAGTTTAGTATCGTGATGCCTCTCCAGTTCTTACATTCGGTAAGATCACCTTTCTTTGGTAGTTTTACTATGATCCCTTTCTTCCAGCTTGTTGGGATATTTTCTGAATTACAGATTTCAGTCAGAATTGGGTATATTATGTTTGCTGTGATAAGTGTGTCATAAGTCCCTCAAATTATGTGACATTATTCCCCGGAAAAAATTTTTGTTTGGAATTATAACTAAATTGTAACAAAACAGAAATGGTTGCCCTCTTCCAAAAAAATTCAAAAAGTTTTTGGAATTATTACTAAATTTTAAGAAAAAAGAGATTGTTACCATCAACATTCAAAAGGGCAACATTATCTTTTTTGTTAGTCCCCATTTAAATTTCTTTATCAAAATCAAGAACATAATCAATTTATTTATTTAAATTTAATGCACCTGCTTCAATAATTACAAGGGTGAGAGGCAATAAACCTACGGCCCTTTTCCAGTAAATTTATTTATTAAAATAAATTAACGGCCTTTTTCCAGAAAATTTATTTATTAAAGGCAATATACTTCCTTTCCGAAAAATTAAGAATAAAATTTCATTTTGAAACTTGAAAAATTACTGGACTATTCAGGAAATTCTGATTTGCGTATATTCAGTGTTATTTCTCCCCCGGGGGAGAAATGACAAAACCTAATATGTCATTTCTCCCCGGTAACTAATGGCATATTTGAGTGTGTCATTAGTCTCTTGGGGGCCAATGACAAAGGGACAAATGTCATGCCGCCTAATTTAATTGAATAATATAAGTCATAGGGGGTGATGTCATAATGCCAAAAAAGAAATTTAAAAGTTACAAAATTCCAAACAATAAAAAAAAATAATTCAAAAAAAAAAAATTTAAAAAAAAAAAGTTCCACAAAAAAATGTTCCTAGCGTAAACTAAGAGAAACTACCTCTAACTCTAAAATGTTTGTTACAAAATCAGGATTGCCGCTTTTTCCACAATATTTATATATATGTATAAGTTAAATTCTCAATTAGGAGGAATTTTAGAGTTTGTTACAATGTAAAAAATAGTTTGCTAATTAATTTTGATTTAGGAATTTGTTTTTTTGGAATAATACTTTTCTCATACTTAAAGATGATGCTCTTGCTACGCTACCTTTTATTTTGAAGCAAAATCGTCGTTTTTATTCATATCATTAACTGTATCAATAAATTTACATTTTCATTTAGAAATTTTTATATTCGGGAATTTTTCAATGCTTTTTTATATTAAATGTTTTGTACCTTTAATTGATTTTTAAAATTTCGAAATTCCTTGAATTTAAAATAAACAATTTAAAGCTTGCAGTATAGCATGGTGATTTTTCAATAATCTAAGAAATATCAGTCTAAAGTATTTGTATTTAAATTGTTTCAAAATTGAGTTCTTTAAATTGAAGAAAATGCCTCATAGTTTTATTATTTTTGCTTAGATAATAAAATTCTAAGTAAAATTCCAAATTGTTGTGGAGTTAACAATTTAATTCCTAGAAAATAAAAAATGAAGATGCGGCGTCGAGGGGACTCAAGAATCAACATAAGTTTACTTAGAAAAAATTTGGGAACCTTCCCAATTGAAGGGCTACTAAGTCTTAAAAATTAAAACTTTTATATTTTTATAAAACAGTTACTTATTCACCAATGTATGTTTTTCCAAAATTAAACGTTAACGTTGAAGCTCCAACATTATATTTCGCACTTGTTAACAGACTTTCTTGAGTGCATTGTGATTATATTCTAAGTATTGATTTCACTGTTATTTATAATTATTAAATTGATGAAATGACTAAATTATAATATTATCATTTACTTTTATCTACATTTTTTTAAAAATAACTGAGAAAATATTCAGTAAGAAATCCTATATAATTTTGAAAATGTGTTTTTTAAAAACCCTTGATTATTTTCATCACTTGTTTTTTAATGTAACCCTTCTACTATAATGAAATAGTATAGGGACATTACCTTGGTATATAAATTTGTCTAAGAAGATGATTATCAGAGGCTATAAAACCTGTGAGCTAGTGTTGAATTGTGATCTAATATATTTAAAATAAAAAATTATTTTTAAATTCATTGCATCATAAATACGTTTTCTGTTAAATACAACTTGCAGACTTCATTATGAAACCGTAAAATCAACCTAATTTCACTATTTTAATGTGTATGAATTTCAGAAGATAGCTTTAATTTATTTCGAATTTAAAGTTTATATATATTTTTTAATTTAAAAGCAAAATTCATATTTTATTTGTTCTTTGATCATATTGTCGTACAACAAAAGAAATTACAATATTTTTCAAGAATATATTTTGTATTGTTATATTCAAGAGTTCCTCTTTCGATAATAACGGTGACCTAAAAAAGGGATCTTTATATTTTGAAAAAATATTTTAAAATCTTTCTTATTGTATAAATTTGCTATTGTCCTATTTAATAATATTAGTTTTTGTTCATTTAAAAAAGGTTACTGTATAAGAATAAGTAAAATTTTAGATAAAAGTTGAATAATATTAAAAAGTTCTTGAAAATGTAAATATGTGAAGTCGTAGTGGGCAACATAATTCAATCTTTATTTAAAAAATATAAAAATTTCGTATTCAAAGTTATACATACCTAATTTAAAAATTTTCTATTTTAAATATTGATTAAATCTTTTCATTGTAAATAATATTTTACAAAATATGTATAATTAAAAATGGATCATTTATTGAAAAAATACAATTTTTATTATTGTTTATGATTTTTTTATCCATAATTGTAATTATTATTTAATTTGAAATAAATAAAATATTATTGATTGCAATTTATTCAAAATATATATTTTTATATTTAGAATATTGCATTACATGATATTTTGTTTATAATATGCAATAAATAGTAATTTTTTCAAACTAGTAACATGATCTTTTAGCCTTAACGTAGTTGTATGGGATAGTATGGGATAGGATAGGGATGGAAAAAATTAGGATAACGGGGAGTTAAGTAATAAATTCGTGAATCCATTAAGATTAAGAATCCTAGGCAATATTAATGGAAATAATATAAGATATAACTTAATAATAATATAAGATATAATTAAATTTGGGCAAACTATAAATATCAAAATCGCCAACTTTTATGAATACATGAGATGGTAATAAATTCTACATTTTTGCAGTTCTAAGAGCAAATGAATTGCTATAACCAGTAGGGTACAACTTAAGTAGTTTTACATGGTAGGAATGGCATTTGCTGTCTCCCTGGTGGTTCTTTTGAATTGTTTGCGAGGAAGTCATTTTTCAAGTGGAAGGTCTCGGGTTCAAACTCCGGTCAGATCATATCAAATAAAAAAAATGTCGTAAAATTGTTTATTTATATCGTAATAGTAAAAGTAATAATAATAATAGCAATAGTATATAACGTGTAAATGTATATTACGTGTTATAGCTAAGAAATAGTGCACAAAATTTAACATTTGTTTATTCATAATCTTATACAATAGCTGCAGCCTAGTCTAAATGACTAGGAAAATGTCCTGTGATCTTTAAAAGATTGAAAAAGAAATAAAACAAATGGCAAAAAATTTAAAAGTTAAGGATCCATTATTATTGTATAAGTACATGGATAAAAAATACTGTATATTTTTTTATTTTAGTTAGTTATTAAGACTTCACAGGATTTCAGGTTAATTTTGAAATTAATCCTCGTTTATAGAATTTATAATGTGATTTAGTTATGATACATATGATATATTTTGATCCTCATCAAGTTATGTTGTTGTATTTATTTTTATATTATGTATTAATTTTCAGTTTTATTTACTTTTTACCTTTTTTATTATTAAAGTTTAGGCTCTAATTACATTGAAGTAATCTTAATTATGTCTTGATTTTCATTTGATTTGAAATGGTTTTTAAAAGATTATGTTTCAATTATTTCAAAACTATGATTAAATTCGACCAAGTAATTCCGAAATTGTAATAACTGTGTTTTTATTTGCACTTGGTTTTTACTAAAGAGCTATTATTGATTATTTAATATAACAAAGGACGTAATATTGAGGGGTTATACACCTCTGTCCCTGCTTTATATATACAAAACTCGATTAGCAGATTAAAATTTGAAAGACTTTTTAAGTGTTTTAAACATCAATTATTGTTGTTTTGAATATATACGAGTAATACACTTAACAGTGTTAAATGATTTTATTAAAATTAAAAAATTAAAATCAATATAGGATATTAAATTTTAACAACCTCTTTGAGATAAATTATATATTTCTTCAAATTGTGAAGTTTCTATTAAATATCATAAATCTTCAGGTTATTTTCATTTACATTTTCAGTTTATAAATTTTAAATTTTATAAAAAGTCTGGAAAGTTAAGGAAGATTTAAAGAAGCAGCATAAATTTTTTACGATTTAATAGAATGTTGTATAAAATTTTATTTATAATAAGAAGTTATTGTTAAGAGTTTGTTTTTTTTTATTTTATTTTACAACTTTTTCTTTAGATTTCATCTTGCGAAATATAAAAAATAGCTGTTATTATTTTTTTTTCTAATAAAAAGGGACAAAGACTTTTTTTTATATTTTCTATGAAACGAGTTCATTTTCACTTTTTCCTTTGAATAAATTTTTTTTTAAATAAATTTTCTAATTTTCATTTCAAGATACTACGATGGGTATATTGAATCATTGAATCATTTCAGTATTTGTAAACAACTTTAACAGCTTCTGGTTGTTATAAACATTTATATAAAGTTGGGTTAAAGTTACATAGTGAGTACAAAAAATTGTTTTCTCGAATTCTTTAAAATTAGAAAACTTTAATTTTTATATATACCAGGTTTAAATTTTGGGAAAATCTAAGCTGTACAACGCCAACTACTTATCACTTATCGAATAATAGAAAAATAATTTTTTTATAAGTTTTTATTGCACTAAATTCATATTTAATCAAAACACTAAATTCTATTTCTTAAAGAAAAAGAGAATTATCCCAGTTTTGAGTTAAACTTTAAGATTATTGCTAATTTACATCACAAACTAATTTACACAATTGCTAATTTACAGCAAAGAAATAAATATTCAGAAAAAGGGGAATACCCTGATTTTGTACCAAACACTTAAAAACCAGAATTTATGGAAATTTTTTTAAGAATATTTAAAAACTAGAAGGGATTTTGTAGTTAGTTATTAATTTTAGTTTGCCGCCTTTTCCGGGATATTAACATTGTTTATGTTATGGAAATGTTTTTAAATTGGTTATGTAATTAGGCTTATACGCTTTTTCCACAATTACTATTATTATTATTATTATTAATATATTTGTCTACGAAATGAGGTGTAACAAACGCATTTAAATAAATTTTTATTGTTGGATGTGTTCAATTATCAAAAAATAAAATATTAATGTTTTGTTGAATGTGTTTTATTTAATAAAATAAAATATCCAAAATTATCATAAGCAAGTCAAAAAATATTTTTTTTTCTTTTTAATAAAAACTAAACAAAAAAAAATATTTTATGGACTTAAATTTATTATTTGGAAGTTTTCCTTACTAATATTTAATATTATATTCTTGGCCAATATCTTCTGGATCATCGTCACGTAATATGCAGAATAGAATGAATTAAAGATTAAAAATTAAAGTATACATTTAAATATTCTTAGGTATTTCTGATCCGATAAAATAAATGAAAAAAAAACTAAATTAAGAATTTAAAATAAATATAATAAAATAATTTTCAAACCAAAAATAGTCAAAAAATCAGCCACAATTTTAATTAATTACAATAAAATTACAAATAATGTATTATTAAAAGTTAAAATGCAAAATTATGAAATCTTAAATATATTTTTGATTTAATAATAATTAAAAGAATGATCAAATCAACAATCAAAAATCATTGACATGATTCTTAACATTAATGTATATAATTTACACCAGTAAGGGCCATTAAATTATAAAAATATCTGTCCTGTATTTTATATTACATTTACATACATATTTAACAATTTTTTTTTTAATTTATTTTCTTCCTTTTGACATCAAGTGATGTGTATAATGACATGATTTCAAGCATACAAGTGTTACATTTTCTTTGATTATATTTCGCATTAATAATGAATGTTGACATACAACTGAGTCCTCCAAAATATACAGGATGTATTTGAACATGCGGATTTTCTACAGAAGAAATAATTTGTAAAAAATTTAATCGTGTAATATGAAAAATAATTAAAACATATAAAATAGAATAATTTACTTTTAATTATTACTTTTGTATATTTTCTTAATAGCAAGATAAGTCCAAACTGTGTTCTTTTACAATAAAATAGTTTTAAAAATTTAAAAAGTAAAC
This sequence comes from Dolichopus griseipennis, assembly GCA_963082915.1. NCBI lineage: Eukaryota > Metazoa > Arthropoda > Insecta > Diptera > Dolichopodidae > Dolichopus > Dolichopus griseipennis. The sequence continues at coordinate 57,313,321 of OY720443.1, forward strand.
AAATGTCAAAAATTTCGTATTAAATTACTGTGTGTTAAATAAGTTAACACGCTTTACTGCACCTGTCATTATTGCCTTATTCATTCCAACTTAATGTTCTTATACGAGTTATAGAAAATGAATTTAAATTGACGGTTTATGTTTAATTGTTTGTTTATCATAATCAAATTGTTTGCTCTAGTTTTAATAGTTATTTCGTATTGTTAGAAAAGAATGTTTAGATTCATTCCGGAGATACTCATCTAGAGTAATTTGCTTTGTGCTTAAAGTTTTTCAGATTAGGTTCTTTGTTTGATTTAATATAGTGGAAACCTTTTTTTGATTTGTCAGTTGTAAATTGATCTGACCTTGATAAAGATATTCATCCTAACTATGCGCTAACTGTTCAACTGTTAGGCTAATAAGCCTGCTTACATGTTGGAACACGAGCTCATACTATATTCGTGTTATTAGAATTGATTTCAATGAATTCCACTCACAATTGAACCCAATGGTGAATGGTAACTGAGTCGAGTCGAAAACGAGAAAAGTTTTTTCGCATTCACTGGGATTCGAACCCGGGCCTTTCGCATTAAAGGTCAGCACTCTAACCACTGTGCCACCCAAATGTCAAATGTCCAAAAATTAATTAGCTCATATCGTCTTTTAGGTAAGAAAAATCGGTTTTAACATTTCGTAAAATTGTAATATAATGGAATTTAATTAAAAGTTTTGATATTCTTAAAATAATTGCTATACTTTTAATTTCTATAATTTTTATGAAATGTCTTTATTGGCATCCTATACATAGTATAAGGTAAAGTAAACATTTTTTAAAAGGATTTAATTTGATTAAAGAAGTGTTACTTTCAAAATAAATTATAATTTTCACCTAAAAATATGCAATGTGAAATATGAAAAATATTTTTTTTTGCAAAATTAATGGCATAAGTGCTTAAGCACCTGACGTATTAACCGAGGGAAAACGAGTTCGATCACAAGGAAAATTAATCCCTCTTACGATCAACTATAATAATAGTATAATATAGTTAAATAAATATAATAAATAGTATTGGCATAATCAAATCATATTATTTTAATCAATAATGGTCTAACAAATCAATATATTAAAAATATTGCAGAATCATTTATGATATTTAATTAACAACATAATTGGTTCCTCGGTGCTCTACTAGGTAATCGGGATACATATTATTATTTTTTTTTGATCATTTAAAGTGTTGATTTCATCCCATATATTTTTTGTAAATAAATATTATGAAGTATAACGTAAGCCTTTCAATCGAAAAGTCTCGGGTTCAAATTCTAGTCAGATCATTTCTAATAAAAAAAATATAATTTATAATTGGTATCGTAATAATTTATATTATAGTATAAAATAAATTTAACTGCCACACCTGAAAAGGAAATGGAAATTCACTCACTTATCTCATTGTATGTGGTAGGAGATTGTACTTAAATACATAAATAAATTTCTGGAAATCTATTCTAAAGTTCTCTTAAAGCATTCCAATATAAAAACGTATGATATTTCTAATTTCAAATTTAAAGTTCAATCAAATCCTTTTATTTTATATAACTTTATTAATAGAACACTATCTTAAACACTTTAAAAGACAAAGAATTCTTAAAGTGTTCTCTTTAATAATTTTATAAACATTGTTTAAAGTACAATAAAAGAACATATTAAAAAGTATATTAACACTATTTCTGTAATTGATTATTAAAGTGAAGAAATTTCCAATTGAATTCCTTTTTTTTAAATTGAAAAATAATCATTTTATTTTATTCTTCAATCTTCATTTATAATTTATTGATATTTACTTTATTATTTAGAATTATTGGTAATAACAGATAAAGTTTTGAACTTATTTAATCAATTTCAATTGTATAAACTTTAACATTTTATAGCACAATTTTAAAAGATTTTGTAAAAATGTGCTTGTATAGTTTCACTCTGTCCGTCCGTAGGTTTACAAAAACTTTTACACCGTTTGAGAAAAGAAAAAAAGAACTTTTTTCTGTAGTTTCAACCATTACAGAGCTACAGCCCCCCAAAGTCGGAAAAAAAACCCTATATTTAAATAGTTGTAACAAGAGTTAATTTATGTTTATTTTAAATCTGAACAGTAAAAGATAGCTGCTTTGATGAGCTTTTTAAAAATATATCACTCAAATTTAAAAGGTTGTTATGCAGTACTAAAATTAACCGTTAAAGGAGTCTTTAAAATTGAAGAAAGTTTCTTTTATATTTAACTATTTTTGCTTAGATAACAAAATTCTCAAAAAAATTCCAAATTTACAGGAAGTCACAATTTAATTCTTCAAAATTTTGGAAGGGGGGGGTGGGATTAGATTCTAGAGAATCCGTCATATGTTTGTTTAGTAAAAATTTCAGAACCTTCCCAATTCGAGGACTATTAGGACTTAAAAATTTCCTAATTTTATACATCAGAAATTTAGTCACTAGTGCATATATTCCCAAAATTAAATCAGTATGCAACACTATATAATTTTAAAAATAAGTGCTTTTTTAAATACCCTTGTTTTTTTTTCATCACTAGCTATTTATTAAATATGGTTAAGGTATTACTTTATATTGGTTAAGCATTTAATCATTTTCTAAAAATACTTAAATAAAATAAACTGAATTTAAAAGTTTTTAATTTATTTCTATTTTTATTATAGAGAATTTTATTCAACAATTAAAATTGCAAAGGTTAGCACTTTAGTTTTTATTAAAAAACTGATTAACAGATGATAAATATTGAACAACTGTATAAGCCATGATAATATTGAAATATATTTAATTATTTTAAATATTTTGGTATATTCGAATCGGAATGACTATTTCACGAAGAAATGTTAACTTATGGTTAAGATTTAACTTTTGATTAAACTAAGATTTAAATAAAATTAAATTCCGACTACTTATATTAATTTGTTAGCTATTATTGCTATATTAAATTTGATGTTTTAGTTTTTGAAAACTTAGTGCGGTGCACTCCGAAATGAAAAAGAATTACAAATGATTATCTGGGTCTGGCGCAAAATCTGACTTTACCAAATCCAGCTTTCACAATATCACGCTTTTTCAAAATCCCGCGTTTCAGTTGTTTTTCTATTATAAAAACTATAAATAATAGGCATAAATATTCTGGAAAAAGAAAAAATTCTAATTTCTAAATCCAACTCTAAAGTATTCTTAATTCAGAATTTCACTTATACATATATATAAATATTCTGGAAAACGGCTAAACAAAACGGGTTATATTAATCCCTGATTTCGTAATCAACTCTAAAATCCTTCTTAATTCAGAATCCTTGTTATATATATATATAATATTGAAAAGGCATAAAACCCAAACGTTGTGCGTACAAACGAACGAATGAATGGATTACAGATAGATAATTAGGGAGCGTCAGGGTACATTATGTACTAAAAAATAAATAAAAGAAAAATTAAAAAAGCGGGAATTCCATAAGGAAAGCGGAATTTGGTTAAGCCGTGCGGGCCGCTCCCTAATTATCTGAGTATGTAAACAGACAAAATTTTAAGTTTTTTTTATAGAACTTAATCTACTCTGATCACAAAATGAAAACGTTTTGTAGTTATCGGGTATTCGAAATTCCTGCATCTGTTAAATATAGGATTGAACTTCATATTAAGGGTCTGCTTTTGGTTATCGGTATTAATAAAGCAAAAAAAAAAAAAATTATAAAGCAGAAAGCATTAAAGTTTTTAAATTTATTTCGCTTAACCCTCCATAAAATTTTCGTTTTATTTTGAGATAAACGTCAAAGTTGTGAACAAAAAGAAATTTAAATCTTAATCTAGTTCAAGTTTTATTTGATTTGTAAAGCGATAATGGAAAGAAAAGAAAAATTGCAAATTGAAAAAAAGTTTAACAGTTTACCTAATAAATAAGAAAAGCAAATCAGATCATGTATAAACCATTTATGTTGAAGGATTATTAGGATCAAATTAAAATTTGAAAAGATAAACAATTCCAAAAGTGATATACATGTACATATTTTTTTATGGTGTTTTTAACGGGTTAACATATATATAGAGCCACTGAAGAAAGTGTTACAAATGACGGGTTAATAATCTATTACATAATATAAAATCAATAAAATTTAATTAGAACACAAATATATGGAACTTTTGTGAATTAAAATTAATTGAAATATTATATATTGGGACAGTAATAAAACATTACACTCTAAATTCATTACTCTTAATTAACAATGAGGTGTATAATAAAAATGTGATTTTATATAATTTTCTTACTATCGATTCGATTACAATTAAATTCACATTTTATTATAAGCCAGGCAATGAGTAGTTTTTAATTTTTTGGTTTTTCTTACGATACCTAAGATTAAGATCATTGAAAATTAGTAAGATATGCTTTAAGGTACGTGAGAGAATGTTTTTTCCAATTTTATTCCCTTTTAGATCTGAAACTCCTGTTAGTTTTAAAGTATAAACTTGTTTCCTTTTTTCAAATATGTACCAAATATTATTTTAAAATAAATTTTCTTATAGAAATTCTTACGATAATATTAACTTAATTGGCCTTGAATTGACTTAATTGGCCTTAAAATCAAGGCCTTGAATTTGAATTAATTTTTAATATTTAATTTAAAGTAATAATAATTCAATCACCAAGAGAATTATATTTAAGTATTTTTTATCAACTGGTGTAGAAGCTTCTTTAACAATAGACCAACCACGTTTCATAAGTTTGAGGAGACATTTCTAAAAGTGGTCACGTGACTTAAGGCTATTCGACTTAAAGCCATAAAAGCTTAATGTGTCTCTCTAATAAGACATAAAGCCTTAATCGCTATTTTTTCGCGTATGTCTCATTAGAGGTCGTGTATGCCTCATTAGAGTGAGACATGAAACAATATGGTCTTATGGCTCATTTATTAAAATAAAAATTAGAGTTCATTTTAGTTTTCTGGCCCAAAAGCAAAAAAGGGAAACTTGAAAAATGAAAGTGAACTTTTCTGGTTTTCGATTTGACTCAGCCAGCATTCGCCATTGGGTTCAATTGAATGGCTTAACCAATAATTAATAATTATATATCATTAATAAAAAATTCATTAATGTAACATAATATAAACTAATGCAAAATAAAAACAAATAATTTAATTGGATAATATAACTCACAGATACAGAATCCCATATAACTCTAATACAAAATATTACAATATAAACAAAAATAGAATTGTATCTATTGAAAATTTAAGACGTTTCTACATGTTATAAGGCCTAGTATTATTATATAATGTTTAAATTGTATGTGGAATTTATTAAGATCAATTTTAATAACACGAACATAATATGGCCCCCTGTTCCAATAAGTACCTATGGTATAGATAATCTTATTTGCCGAACAATTGAACAGTTAGCGCTTAAAAAAAACAAAAATGGCGTTAAGTCGAATGGCGTTAAGTCACGTCACCCATAAATCATGCTTTAATTTTTTGTTTTTAAAGAATATCATAAGTCTAATAATATTTTAAATCTTTAAAATTGCATAATAAAAGTTAAAGGAAAATATTTGAAGCAAAAAATTTAAATGAAAACTTTTATAATTTTAATATTTAAAATAAAAATTGAAAAACAAAATATATTTTTTGAAATTTAGCTATTTAATCATTGGATGTCTAATTTAATAAATATAAATAAATATTTTTTTCCAAAAATTTTTTTATGAAAATTTTATATTATTAACAAAAAGTCTAAATTTTTAAAGGAAAATTGACGTTAACATAAAAATTCTTTTAAACTTTTGAATTATTCAAATTTTCATAGAATTTTGTTCCATGTTTTATATCCCCTCCTTTCATAAATTTTAATATAAATTTCATTTCATTTATAACGATATATAATTTTTATTATAAATATGCATGGGAAAAATTACATTAAATTCAATTAAAAGATTGAAATTTCAATAATTTTATTCATTGAATGTATCTTTTTTATTAATTTTAATGCTCGTGTTTAAATGCAAAGTCGCTGTTTAACACAAAAGTCGAATATTTGCTTTTTCTAGAAATTTTATATGTATTTATAAAAAATCAAACTGTCATTATTTTTTTTTTATTTTTTCCGAACGTCATTAAAACCATAAATATCTTTATGATTTATGTATTTATAAAAATATAAACTTATATTATAAACATGGCTGTGAGGCAATAACAGTTAACAAATAATGAAAAAAGTCAAGAGTTTTTAAATAATCATATTTACATAATAAGTTTGGCAAAACTTCCGCAAAGGGGTTGTGAGCTATCAAGATGACGTCATCACATAACGGTACTAAATATCTCAAAGTTTCCGAATATATATACCATTAGTGGCGATGGCGCCATCTAGTGGTCGAAAAATGCATTACAAAATGTTCCTAAGATTTTGTAGCATTTTTATTAAAATGTTATATTTTTCCTGTTAGTCCATAAACTGGAACCAACATCTTACAATATTGTAGGGCATGATATTGTCTTTCATAAACATCTTGTTTCATCTGGATCGGTGCTACCATTTTTGAGATATTGCAATTTAAAGTGAAAATTTAAAAAAAAAAAAAAAAAAAATCAAACTTTCAAAAAAACTACTATAACTGTGAAATTTTCAAAAACACCCTGTATTATTATTATACCATTAGAAAGGTCTCTTAAAACTCTTTCCAACGGTATATAATAAGTATGGCATATGTTGACAAGTAGCCCCACCAGAGAACATAAATGCAAAAATGACGCAACAATTTTATTAAAAAATACATTTTCATACTTTATTTGTCATAAATTTATTTTGCCTTTTTGGCAAATTTAAAAATGTAAGAATGCATTTTAGGTTTGGAAACAATATTGAGTTTGGTTTTGACAATTTGTTTTGAGGGATTTTGGAGGTGACAACCTCAAAGTTTTAAAATTTTTTTTATTTAAATATGTATGTAAAAATATAATTAGAAAGGCCCTTAGGCTACAAAATCAGAAGTAATTTTATTTGTGAAAATAGAAGCAATTCAATTTTCCAAACTTTTTTATTTAAATAGTTAGGAAGGAGTTTTAGAGTTGGTTTCAAAAGCAGGGTTTTACGCTTTTTCCAGAATATTTATATATGTGTATATGTGGGATTCTCAATTAGGAGGGATTTTAGAGTTGGATTCAAAAGCAGGATTGCCGCTTTATCCAGAATATTTATATATGTGTATATGTGGGATTGTTAGTTGGATTCTAAAGCAGGGCTTTACGCTTTTTCCAGAATATTTATATATGTGTATATGTGGGATTCTCAATTAGGAGGGATTTTAGAGTTGGATTCAAAACCAGGATTGCCCCCTTTTCCAGAATATTTATATTTATTAATTAGGGTTGATTATTTTTTGAATGAAATAGCTATGCCGAATTCTCATACCATTCTTTTCATTATAGTGTTGGATTCAAAATCTAGTTTCAATAATTGAGTTAGCGGGGGTTCGGGGGCGGCAGCCCCCGTAATGAAAATATAATATTATTTAACATGTTTTATTACAGTGTATTAAAAAAATTAGAAACTTATTAATTTTTTTAATGAATTAGGTATCCGAATTCTTATACCATTCTTTTCATTTTAGTGTTGGATTCAAAATCTAGCTTCAATAATTGAGTTAGCGGGGGTTCGGGGGCGGCAGCCCCCGTAATGAAAATATAATATTATTTAACATGTTTTATTACAGTGTATTAAAAAAATTAGAAACTTATTAATTTTTTTAATGAATTAGGTATCCGAATTCTTATACCATTCTTTTCATTTTAGTGTTGGATTCAAAATCTACCTTCATTAATTGAGTTAGCGGGGGTTCGGGGGCGGCAGCCCCCGTAATGAAAATATAATATTATTTAACATGTTTTATTACAGTGTATTAAAAAAATTAGAAACTTATTAATTTTTTTAATGAATTAGGTATCCGAATTCTTATACCATTCTTTTCATTTTAGTGTTGGATTCAAAATCTAGCTTCAATAATTGAGTTAGCGGGGGTTCGGGGGCGGCAGCCCCCGTAATGAAAATATAATATTATTTAACATGTTTTATTACAATGTATTAAAAAAAATTAGGAACTTATTAATTTTTTGAATGAATTAGGTATCCGAATTCTTATACCATTCTTTTCATTTTAGTGTTAGAATTTGTATCAATTTTACTATATGGCTTTATTTCGTAAAATTTTAGAAAATGATATGGCTTTATTTCGCATTCAAATGCGAACAACCTATTCGCCCAACCAACGAAAGGGCTAAATAAAACGTTATACAGGTTGTTGGAACAGTATAAGCGTAATTTTATATCCAACTCAAAACCCTGTCAATCTTCAAAATCTTAGTATATAAATATTCTGGAAAAAGCGTATAATTCTGACTTTATAACCAACTCTAAGGTCCTTTCTAATTATACTTTACATACATATAAATACCTCAAAAATCTTCTAAACAAAACCCAACTCAATATTGTATCAAACTATAAAGTACATTCTTAAATTTTAAAATAAATATTTCAAATGGAAAACAAAAAGGCAAAATAAATTTATGACAAATAAAGTATGAAAATGTATTTTTTAATAAAATTGTTGCGTCATTTTTGCATTTATGTTCTCTGGTGGGGCTATTTGTCAACATATGCCATACTTATTATATACCGTTGGAAAGAGTTTTAAGAGACCTTTCTAATGGTATAATAATAATACAGGGTGCTTTTGAAAATTTCACAGTTATAGTAGTTTTTTTGAAAGTTTGATTTTTTTTTTTTTTTTTTTTAAATTTTCACTTTAAATTGCAATATCTCAAAAATGGTAGCACCGATCCAGATGAAACAAGATGTTTATGAAAGACAATATCATGCCCTACAATATTGTAAGATGTTGGTTCCAGTTTATGGACTAACAGGAAAAATATAACATTTTAATAAAAATGCTACAAAATCTTAGGAACATTTTGTAATGCATTTTTCGACCACTAGATGGCGCCATCGCCACTAATGGTATATATATTCGGAAACTTTGAGATATTTAGTACCGTTATGTGATGACGTCATCTTGATAGCTCACAACCCCTTTCCGGAAGTTTCACCATAAGTTTTTTGTAAAATTTACAAAAGCTTTTAGAATTTTATTGCCTAAGGAAAAAATTAAGAGAAACTCTTTTTATTTTTAATGATCCTGTCCATGTATTACTTAGAAGGGTTTACAAACACAAAAAACAAAGGTTTACAAAAGTTTGCGATATCTTCTTTCAATGAAGAAGTTTTGTTAACAGCCGGAGAGACGAACAGAGGGGCAATATAGCTATATTTTTAGCCCTCTAAAATCTGAAAAAGCCCCAAATTTAAAAAGTTACAACAAGGGTTCTTTAAAGTTTATTTTCAATTTCATCTATTTTCAACGGTTTAAGATAGCCGATATTATAAGTTTTATAAATTTTTGAAACGCAAATTCATAGGGTTGCCATACGGTACTAAAATTCACCGTTATGCGAAATTCAAACTTTTGCAAAATTTTCGGCCTCTCACATCTTCTGAACGGCTCAAGCTTAAAACTTGAAATTTTGGGCGACGTTAGTTCCTGAGAAATTAGTACGAGCCGGTTAAGAAAATTTTCTTGTCATGTCTCCTGGTTAGGCGCTGTTAGGGGTCGAAAATTGAAATTGTGGTGTATTTAAAAATCTGTAACTTGAATACCTATCCAAATATTTTTTTAGTAATATACAAAATCTAAAAATTCAACATTATATTTTAATATGTGATTAAGGGTTTTCGATAATTTAAATGGAGTCTTTAAAATTGAAGAAAGTGTTTCTTAGTTTTAACCATTTTTGCTTATACAATAAATTCTAAGAAAAATTTGAAATTTTCGAGGAAGTAACAATTTGATTCCTAAAACTTTAAAATTTTGGACGGAGGGAGGTGGTGTTAAATCCTCGAGTTCACCATAAGTTAGTTTAGTAAAAACTTCAGAATCTTCCCCATTGAAGGACTAGTACGTTTTAATTTTAAAAAATTTTCCATTATATTTTTCCATTTATAAAATGGTAACTTAGTCACCAGTATATATATTCCCAAAATTAAACTCATGTATAAAGCATTATATAATATTGAAAATGTGGTTTTTAAAAACCCTTGATTTTTTTCATCGTTTGTTTATAAATTTTTTGAAAATGTTCTTAAAATCACATATAGATTATGACATTTTCTTGCCTTTAGAGCATGCAACATCTTTTTTTATTGTTGTTATTTTACTATTATTAATTATACGTGATCAACATTTTTTTTTTAAATTTGGTCTCCCTAGTGAAGTAAAAGGCAGATATCTTAACTTTACAAATATATGCTCGAATATACTTTAGAGATACGTGATATATTATTGCTATTATATTTTTGATTTTAGCACTTTTTGGCAATTATATCATGAAATGCCAATAATCATTTGTAATGTCAACTTCGGGATAAATGCGTACTAACCCAAGACCATAATGTGATAAAGTTGTAATTTATATGTGTTATTACACTTTGAAATGAGTCACAAAACCTATAATGAAAACTACTTTAAGCGAAATATAAAATTTGAAAATAGATGGGTTTGCAAAAAAGGCCGAGTACAATTCATGCTGTAAATGAATATGACGCAATATTTTAATTAAAATAAATTTTCGTATCTCATTATAATATCTAAAACCACATTGGAGGTTGATTGGTTCATAAGGAAATATTTTTAATTTATGTCCTTATTGCACTTGGTTTTACATTTACCTCACCAACCAATTAAGTTATATGGAGTTATATGGATATGTCCTACAAAAAAAAATTATTTTATGTTTATTTGAAATAAATAATACTATTAAAAAATTTTAAACGATTTTTATTACATAAAAATTTCATTTAATCTTATCTGTAAATCATCAGGTTATTAAGTGTAAAATATTAAGATTTTTTAATTCGGTAATTGGATTAATTAATTATTTTCAATTTAATAAAAATTCCTTTGTAATGAAATGAAACCATAAAAAATGTAAAAACTTATTGTAAGTGTTGTCATCTTGACTTTCTCGTATAGGTTTTTGACTAAATATCTTATAACATCAATAATAAAAATCATTTATGGTTAAGTATAAGTTGCAGTATAAGCTGCGAATTAAATTTTGTAATAGAAGCTTTTGAAGTAAAATTTCTAATACTCAAATTTATTGACATTTTTTGATTTTTGCATTCTTAAAAAAATTGAATAATATTTGATGGATGTATTCAAGTAGACTCAGTATTGCGAATACAATACTTGATTCATACTATACGTATACTAAAATATCAGCAATCGATAAAATTTTTAATTTGTTTTATTGAAGAAAATAAATTTGTGAGATATATATTATATAACGGATACATTTATTTAATTGATTAAAAAATACTACGCGAGGGTACAATAACTGGTATTGCAGATGTTTCATAAAAATACGATTTTACTCGAATGAATTTTTGCATATATTTTAATCGAAAGGTCTCGGGTTCAAACCCTGGTCGGATCAAATCTAATAAAAACAATATAGTGTGTATTGTAATAGTTTAATAAGAAGTTCAAATGTCAAATAGGCAAAGGATTATTATAATATTAGGCAATATTTACTATTCTCTGGTACTACAAATAAAAAAATAAATAAATTATATAATATGTTTTAAGTTTAAAACAAAAAAACTATATATATTAGCTAAAAATATAGAATTACAAACGAATAATATTACAATTGATGGAAACACCAATTGTTGTTACCAATGTACCGATAAACTAAAATTATTTATTAAAAAATATTTATAATTATGCAATTTTTAAAAAAGAATTTTTTATGGTATTTTTCGATACTTCAATCATTAATTTTTAATAAATGATATTAAAAATATTTAAGTGATTGGTATTGAAAATTGATATTAATTTAATACAATATACATATCGTGTGATTAATTACTGTTTGGGTTAATATTTATAATAATGCAATTTTTAATATAATTAATACCATCAATAATGATTATTGGTGTTTATTATTTTATGTGTTAGTTAACTTTAAGATTCATTATTATACCCGTATGCCTATAAGTCGAAAAATTTTCACAAATTTGTATTTATGCAATACCCGTCATCGCAATTGAAATTCAGCCAGTTTGCTCCACGGGTTCGAGTAGCTGCCATAAAACTTTTCTTTTATATGGGTATTACTCTATGTCAATAGTAGTTTACTCTAATGGCCAACGTCTGAGTAAAATTAAGTTGGTGTAATGAAAGAGGTTCGAAACGCTGCCTTTCAACTTATATTTTCTTTCCACATAACTGAAAGCCTAATAAGTTATGCATTTAAAATTTTAAAAGTAATTAACCGGATGATATAATGTCGATATTACGGTCATACGGGTATCCCAGAGCTAACAAAGTCTACTCTACTACACTCGTCCTCGTTTTTTTAAAACTTGTATTCATCGAATATAGCAATTTCAACCAATTTCTAACTGTTGGTCTCAAAGCTTTTATCGAATTTTAATCCTAGTATTTCACTTTTTATGCACCTTGTTCAATTTAAAAAAAGTTCTTAAATCTTATTTTGCTGCATAAAACGTGAGTTTTTCGTTTACTTAAAATATAAATTTAATTTGTATTTACCTGTAAATCTTATATATACAAATGGTTATCTGATATCAATTTTTACTTTAAGAATTCTTTTTGCCTTTTTTGGTGTTAAATAGGATCTAGGTGTTTTAACATAATATTTTATTTCCCTATAAATTTTTTATTTTAAGATCATTTTAATAAATATAGTAATATTATTACAATGTATATATATAAAGGAATTTTCATATGTTTTTCTGTTTCCTAGAAAATGGAATTATTCAATTTTCCAATTCTATTAATGAATTTTGTGAATATAAAAAGTAAATTTTCATTCATATGTGATAGCGATTTTTTCAACTTTTTGTAATTCTTTTATGTGCTGAAAATGTTAAATTTTTACTTAGATTAAAATAAATCTGAACAATTTCAGTATTTTACTTCGTAGGTAATTAATTATTCAATTTTAATTTTTTGTCCAAGAAAATTATACTTAATTTTTTACTTTTAATTAAGGGGATTTTACATACGTAAAAATTTTTAGATTAAATAAATTAATTTAGATTAAACAAATTATCAATTTAAATTTAATTAAAGGGAAACTAAAGTTCTTTGGATCAAAAAACTTTCTATGGCAATATTGTAGCTCTTTATTTATGTAACAACTTTTATGTAACAAACTTTTTGTACTAGTTTACGAAATATTCGCAAGAAACTTAAAAATTACCCTAGAGATGTCCCTTTTGTGTTACCTGATTCTCTTCAAAAACTTATCAATTCAATATAAAATATTAAAATCAAAATGTTATATATATGAAAATTGAAGACATTTCGCCCAGTCGTTTAGGTTCTACACGTGTACACAGACAGACAGACAGACAGCCAGACAAACAGACATACGTATACACAGGAGGACATAAAAAACACGTTTTATGGGTGGTTTCAAACTGGAGTAATGCGTATATTCATAATTTCAATGCCCAGTTTTTGGTACGAAAAGAAAACCTTCCGCGTAATATATTTTATATAAGCGGTTATATAATATATAATATAATATAAGCGGTATAAGATATGAATATGATCCCATTAGGGTTTGAAACCGTTATATTTTGATTGAAAGGTTGATGTCCAAACTATTACTTCCTTAATCGCTCCACAAGTTCGAGCCTGCCATCCAACTTCTTTTTTAATATGAAAATAATTCTATACTTGGTAAAGCAGGATATTTGAAATATTGTCAATAATAGTTAACTTTAATGACCAACTTCTAAAATAAAATATAGTCGGTGTAGAACAAGACGTTCGAAGAGCTGCCCTTATATTTTCATTAATACATAACTGAAAGTCTAATAAGTTGTGTATTCGAAATTATGCAAAAGTAATAAGAATTATGTTATCCAATATCTACATTCCGGTCATATGGGTATCCCTGTTAGTGTTAACACAGTCTACTTTACTACACTCTTCCTTTTTTAACATGATTCTGGTTTTATAGTAAGTGAAACATTTTACAGAGGTAACATCAGAGGTAACTCGAAGGGTAGGCAAGGCAAACAACGCATACTACTCTGTGTTGAAGATAATAAGATCTCGAGAAGTCAGCAGAAAATGTAAACTTGAGCTGTACAAATCTCTTATCAGACCGGTGTTATGCTACGGCAGTGAAACGTGGACGATCACTCAAGCGACGGCAAACCTACTTTCCCGTTTCGAAAGAAAAATACTTTGTAAAATTATCGGGCCAATTATCGACCAGGGCCAATTTAAAATGCGACGCAACGCAGAGCTGTACAATGTATACACCGACAGCGATGTTGTGACATACATCAAGCTACAACGCCTTAGGTGGGCCGGTCACATATAACGTATGCCAGATTCCCGCATTCCAAAAAAAGTATTGAACGGGAAAATAGATAGAAAAAGACCAGTAGGAAAGCCGAGAAATTGATGGGTTGATGCAGTCGAGTCGGACGCTGTATCAATGCTGCAAGAGCAAAGTTGGATAATTGCTGCCCAAGATCGCGTGAACTGGAAGAGGATGATTCAGGAGGCCAAGGTTCGACAACGGACTGTAGCGCCATAGAAGAAGAAGAAGAAACATTTTAACTTTAATACAAATATTGATATCAATATGTCTTTGTATATTTTGATTCAGTTGTCTGCGTTTTTTAACATTTTTGAAAGGAAATAGTCACTTTTATTTCCTTAAGCACTTCCTGAAAAATTTATGCATAAACTACTTCCAAAAAATTTATTTATATCTGATTGGTAAGCATGAATAAAAAATAACTTTAAAAGAATGGTGGAAAATATGAAATGGATCGATATTTTTAAATAAATAACATTTATGAAAGAAAATATTTCAACATAAATAAATAAATAAATATGAAATTATGGTTTATTTTTTTATTTACTGAATATTTTATAAGCGTTATAAGTGAAAAAAATTCTTTTAGTGAATTGATGATTTTTTAACATTTACATATACCGCATATATAAGTATGTTTTCTTTTAAAAGCATAAACCCTTCCACTGCTAAGCTATTTAACCTATTAACCACTTTGCCACTTAGCAATTAAATATGTTTAACTTTACATGTCTTAAGTCTCCCAAGATTGTAAATCTTTTTCTTGTAATAAAAAACCTTGTACTTTAATCATTAATGTATTTATTTTTTTTTTTAAGAAACTATACATTTTGTAAATCACTTTAATTTTTATTTAAATGTTTATTTGTTTATTTATTTTTTGGAATTTATAAATTTTAAAAATTACTTTAATTTAATTTTTTATTTAAACAAACCAATTTGTTGGGTATTAAATAAATGAAACGTGTTTTATATTCTGATCTAAACCTATTTATTTGTTCCAACAATGTTGAGTGAAAACTAGAAACTAAATTGAATATTATATAATTAACTTAACATAGCTTACTATTATATTTTATTTATTTTGCTCCATAATTTCAAATACAAATCTCTATATAAACATGAGATAAAGTTTTTGAGAAAGTACTGTAAATTCTGTAACATTAGTAATGCGTATCAGTGACGATAAACATTATCAATATCGGTTGGCTACAACTACCTACATGTACATTATTATATATATATATAAATTTAAATGTATTTAGAATATATAAATTATATAGTGATAGTGGTCAACATCAAAAGTGTTGTTCTTTTTAAATTCCAGACATACCTTTATATAATAGTCTCACCAAAGAGTAAAAGAAGAACACATACATAAATAGATATAATTGTATTTGTCTTACCATAGTTAACAGGATCAAAGTTACAGGATGTATGAAGTAGAAATGAAAATACGTATAAAAACCAGAAAAATTTTTAGAGATTTTTTTAGAAAAGATAAATGTAAATTAATGAAGTGGTGCAGTCATAGGGATACCAAAAACTATTAAATTTGAATTGGATAAAATACATTTTTTTTTTATTTTTTGTGTTTCTATGTTCTTAAATTTACAAAAAAATGGTTTTGCTGATTGTTTGTCGATATCTAAACTTACAAGTATTTATTCTATTTTTACTCTAAATTATTTTGGATAAGTTTCGTTTCGATGGTTCGTTAGATTTTCGGTTAAATTTAAATTTTATTTTAAATATTTAAAGTAAAAATAGATATATATATGGAAATAGATATATATGTAAATTTTCGGAACTATTTTTAAACTCAAAAATTTAAAGAAGGTTTGGGAAGTTCTCGGAATAAATTTATTTAAATTATATCTTGAATTAATATTTTGGTATGGCTATTGAAGTTTTTTGGTTAGAAAAGGATTTTCGAAATTAAAATATTAGTCGCACTAATATATTAAAAATGGACTCGATTCCGGACTTTCCTAATCCTAATCTTAAATTATAGCATATGACTGTATTATAATTATAGCACCTTATATAGAATTTTCTGAAAGGCAGTTGGTTCTGTACTGGTCACAGCATATTTTTCTAATAATGATTCATATTAATTTCATTTCGTTAGCACCGTTCTAGATGTCAAATTTTTAAAGATTTTCTTAAGTTTTCAAAATCTTAAAGTTTGAAAAAACTGAGTGATAATTTTTTCTATCAATTCTTATTATTATCTTTTAATTTTAGAAATTTTATTTTGGTTTAATAAGCTTAAGATACACAGATAAGATGGATAATGTTCAATATTCTATCTATGATACTTTACTTTTTTTTATCCAATTCTTATAATCAAAAATAAAAGAATGTTCAATGTTAACTTTGACATGAACATTTTCTATCAGTTTCTATCAGGATTGTATTTCATTCTTTAAATTCTTAAATCTTATGATTTTTCTAAAAAAGCTGAATCCTTAACAAATTATTGAACCTTAGTCATAATATTTGTCTTTTTATTTTTTTTTTTATGTACAGTGAATTAATCAATTAATAGGATATTAAACTTTATTGTCTTCGATTTGCCAATTTGTATTAATGTATATTATAAATTAAATGCAGAGATACTTTTTAAAGAATGAGTTATAGCAGGATAATTAAAATATCGCATCAATGATTTCGATTATTAGGATAGGTTAAAGTATAAATTAAAAAAATGCATATTGGTATTTAGTACAATTATTGATGAACACGTCAGCAACATAAATTTTGACTAGAGAATAAGAATCCTTTAAAATGCTCTTTCTTTGATATGATTAAAAATGCACGTCTAATTTCTCCGAAACAGTTTTAAGAATTTTTGAACTATTTTTAACTATTTTAACTATTGTTACCAAATTGTTATTATTTTTATTTTATTTCTTATCATACAACTACATTAGAATATGCAAGGATTTTGGGTAATTGCGTTTAGAATATCTAAGGGTGTTAGGTTAGATAGGGAAATGGCGGAAATTGGATTGGAATATTTAAACCAAAATATAGTGTATGCGCCGCAGAAAAAACCGCGTTACAGGAATAGCATAATGTAATAATTTTTATCAAAGCAAATCAACGTTTAATAAATTTTAAATAAAGTTCCTCGTTATTGTATTAATAATTTTCAACAAGATCTCTGAAAAATTCCAATACACATTTTATTATCTATCAGTTAGACGTTCATTATTTTCCAATTTGACCTTTGCAATGAGTCACTATTTTTGAAAGAAATAAAAATCAATTTTTGGCTTACGAAATATTCGCAAAAAACCTAAAAATCCCCCTAGCGAAGCGCTCCTTGAAGTTACTCGATTTTCTCCAAAAACTTATCAATTTGTGATATTAATATCATAATCTTTTACTTATATGAAATTTGAAATCATTTCGCTCAGCCTTTTAGACTATACACGTGTGTGCAGAGAGAATGACAGACACACAGACGAGTGTCACAAAAAAATAAATTTTTTGGGTTTTTACGCACTGGGTTAATGCATATTTGCAAAAATCTAAGGTTCCTATTTTTGGTGCGAAAACAATACCTGCCACTTATTATATTTTATATGTAACAATGTTAATGCTCTTTTTAAATTAAGCTAAATTGTTCACATGTGTTTTCAATTTTATGGAACACATTGGTTGGAATACGGTTCAATAAGAGTTTTATAGATCAAATGGGGAGAAGTAAGTTTTGCAGTGATACCAGAAGCCGAAGCACTTACGGACATCTTTTGCTGCACTAAAAACATGATTTGACCAAGTTGGTTTTTTAGTTTAGCTTGATTCCCTAAATGTTCAAGTTGTGTTGATAAAGTGGAAATTATCTTAAGAACATTTTTTGAATATATTCAGTATGATATATCGCACTTCATATAACAAACATCATTATTGCAATTAAAATCACATTATATACTTTAAAAAAGTTCATATTATCTCCATTTATATATATTATATACACTCATATATACATTTAACCAAAAATTCTTGTAGAACATATTTTTGAATAAGAAAAAAATAAGTTTTTATTATGTGGTTTTATTTTAATTTATTTTTTACAACACTTCGATAACCGCAAAACAATTTTCCACCATTCATCAGCAGAGTGTGTTCTCTTAACATTTTCAAATTTCCGTTTTTATTAAGTTACATACATATTATATATACATATGTTATATACGTGTATATGCATGAAATTATTATTGAATACCAATAAAAATATATTAAGTGTTTCTTAAAGCTCTGTTGAATTGGAAAATTGTTGATAAAAGAAAAAATTATAACTAAAAGTTTTGTAACAAGTGTGTTTAATGACTATCTCAGCTTTAAAGTTATAAACTAGAAATGAAAAACCTGTTGCTATACGATCATTTTACTTTGACGTAAAATTTTCTTAAACAACAATATATATGAACGAAATTTTTAAGTTTTGTGAAATATAGTCACAAGTATTTAAAATGCTAATCGATTGTAACAAATCGATTTAGAAATGATAGATATGTATAATCGGATTCGCATCGGATTCGCATCGAAATTTTAATCGGTTTAATTCAAAAACAAAACGAACAATTTTCTTGGAATTGTCTAAAAGTGTTTTTTAAATATTTTCCGAGCTTTCTATTGATGGACCTTCGAAATAGTGTCAAGTTATATACGCTATTAATTTTCGATAAAGCTGCTACACTAATTATGCGTAGCGTGTAGGTGGCGAAGTGCTTAGAGTGAAATGAGTCAGACACGACTCACCTACTATTGGCCATTGGTTTTAAATTAATGGCTTAACCAATTATTAATAATTCTATATTTATAATAAAAATATATAAATTCAATTTAAAATAAACAAATAATTTAATTGGATAAATTGGACAAATACAAAATTATTACAATATTAACAAAATTGATTTGTATCTTTTAAAAATCTAAGACGTTTCCATATGTTATAAGGCCTGGTACTAACTTATGTATCAATTGTATAAATTAATAAGAATATAATATGTCTATCCTGTTCCAACATGTACCTATGCTCTATGGTATGGACAGGCTTATTAGCCTATCAGTTGAACTGTTAGCACTTAAAAAAAAAAACGAAAAAAACTAACTCGTAATTCATTAAAAGCCTTTTTATAAATATTCATAATTTTTTTTTTAAAGTAAAAAATTTTACTTTGAAATTTCTAAAAAATTTTTAAGTGGAATTTTATTTCAGTTCATACCTTAAAATAAGATTCCATTAAAATTGTATATTTATATACAAAAATAGTATTTTCCATTTATTTATTTTTTTTTTCAAAGTTTTCATTTGAAAAGAAATGGAACTCTTGAATGGTACAAAGGCAAAGCTTTGTCTTTGATTAAAATTCTAAATGTTCAAAGTAATTTAGAAAAATGAAATTATCTGTTGGAAAATGATTTAACAATTTCAACAAAGAGATTCTACTTATAAAATAATAGTTAGAAGAAAATTTTTTTAACAGTCTTCTGATAGTTTTTTATTTTAATTTAGTTTATTTTTTTTCTAGTTTATAAAATTTTTTAAAATTTCTAAAAGTATGAAATAAAATGTAAAATGTTGAAATAAATATGATTGATATTTATGATATGTATTTATAAATATAAGAAAACCCCCTGTGGAATTACACAAAGTGTCATTGTAGAGTCGCTGAGTTTTTTTTAAATACATTAATTTTGCATTTTGTTGCCCTTTTCTTCACTACCTAGCGTTAGGACAAAAGGCGCGTGTTTTTTTAAAGAGGTTTCCTCAGTAAGCCTTCTCTTATATGTTACTAAACCTAATTGATTAATATACAAGTATTACAAAAGAACTTCCCTATAAACTAAATTTTCAGTCACTATTCCTTCCGAGGTTTGTTTCAGTTTGGGTCCTGATAAAATCAGAATTTTTAAATCAGCAGTATTAGTTGCTCGAGAAATTGCAGTATACAATTGGTCTCGAGAAAAGCGAGATTCTGAAAAATTAAATATTTGACCTTGTTTAATAAATGAAAAAAAAAGAAATTTCGTAATTAAACCTTATTTTAGAAATTCAAAAAATATTATTTTTTAAAATAAATGTTTTAAATATAAACTGAAAAAATCATGTTGACAAAATATTAATTTAAATAATCTTTGGGGATTCTAAGGTTTAACTAGTATCCGCGTAGGGCCAAATGACTATATATAAAAGATAGCTGGTGTTGCCAGCTTTCAAAAAATATATAGCTTTAATGGCGCATATTATCCTTTAAGGACGAAAAGGACATTTAAAAGTATCCTTGTTATTTTAGTCTATTTTACAAAAACCGTTATAATTAGCGATCTGTTTAATATATATGTATTTAGTTTAAGCTAATAATTAAGATGACGGTCTGGAGAATATTTTATCGTTTATTTGATAACGATAGGTGCTGCCGTTTTGGAGATATTGTAGTTCAAAGTTGAGAAATTTTGCAAAAAAAAAAATTTTTAACATCCTTTCTCTAAAACTCATATTTTTCAAAATTTTGCAAGGAAACCCCCTAAATATTTTTACATCGTTGGAAAGCTCTTATTTTTTTCTATAATTTGGGCATACATAAGGTCTGTCTATATTAAAGCGTTTAGAAGATATAAGCATTTATGAAATAAAAAATTTTTTGTTTTGTAATTTTTTTTGCATAAAAAAAAATTTTGATATGTTTTACAATTTTTTCAGCCGTACTTTTTAAATGAATTAAATAATTTTATTTTTGAAAAAAAAAAAAATTTAATATGTTTATAAATGGGTTGGGTACGAAATTCCAAAAAAAAAATTCCATTTCCGAAATTCCATTTTCGTAATTCCAAAAAAAAAAATTCCAAACAAAAAAAATTCCAAAAATCAAAATTTAATGACAAAATATTTTTTAATAACAGTAATTTTTTACAAGCATATTTCAACAAATAAAAATTTAAAAATAGAGGGGACTGCCGCCCCCAAACCCCCGCTAAACAAATTATTGAAACCCTGATTTTGAATCCAACTCTAAAATCCCTCCTAATTCAGACTCTCACGTATACAAAATACATAAATATTCTGGAAAAAGCGTATAATCCTGTAATTGTAGCCAACTATAAAATCTTTCCTAATTATTTTTTACATGCATATTTCTACTAATAAGAGTTTAAGAATAGTGGGGGCTGCCGCCCCCAAACCCCCGCTAAACAAATTATTGAAACCCTGATTTTGAATCCAACTCTAAAATCCCTCCTAATTCAGACTCTCACGTATACAAAATACATAAATATTCTGGAAAAAGCGTATAATCCTGTAATTGTAGCCAACTATAAAATCTCTCCTAATTATTTTTTACATGCATATTTCTACTAATAAGAGTTTAAGAATAGTGGGGGCTGCCGCCCCCAAACCCCCGCTAAACAAATTATTGAAACCCTGATTTTGAATCCAACTCTAAAATCCCTCCTAATTCAGACTCTCACGTATTCAAATATATAAATATTCTGGAAAAAGCGTATAATCTTGTAATTGTAGCCAACTATAAAATCTCTCCTAATTATTTTTTACATGCATATTTCAACAAATAAAAGTTTAAGAATAGTGGGGGCTGCCGCCCCCAAACCCCCGCTAAACAAATTATTGAAACCCTGATTTTGAATCTAACTCTAAAATCCCTCCTAATTCAGAATCTCACGTATACAAATATATAAATATTCTGGAAAAAGCGTATAATTCTGATTTTGTAACAAACTCTAAAATTCTTGCTTGCTAAAGCTATGGAAATATTTTTTGGATTTTTTTTTGGAATTTTTTTTTTGGAATTATTTTTTTTCTTTCTTTGGAATTTTGTAAATTTGGAATTTTGTAAATTTGGAATTATGACACCATCCCAACAAAAAGGTAAAATAAATTTATGAAAAATAAAGTATGAAAATGTATTTTTTAATAAAATTGTTGTGTCAGTTTTTCATTCATGTTCTCTGGTGGGGCTATTTATCAACATATACCATACTTATTATATACCGTTAGAAAGAGTGTCAAAAGACCTTTCTAACAGTATAATAAAAAATACAGGGTGTTTTTGAAAATTTCATAGTTATAGTGGTTTTTTTGAAAGTTCAAAATTTTTTGTTTTTTTGTTTTAAATTTTCAGTTGAAATTGCAATATCTCCAAAACGGCAGCACCTATCGTCCTCAAATAAACGATAAAATATTCTCCAGACCGTCATCTTAGTTAATAGCTTTGATTGAATATATATATATTGAACAGATTGCTAGTTATAACGGTTTTTGTAAAATAGACTAAAATAACAAGGATACTTTTAAATGTCCTTTTTGTCCTTAAAGGATAATATGCGCCATTAAAGCTATATATTTTTTGAAAGCTGGCAACACCAGCTATCTTTTATATATAGTCATTTGGTCCTACGCGGATACTAGTTAAACCGTAGAATAGCCTAATCTTTTATTTTTGGTTAAACAAATTTGATTTTTTTTCATATTTTTTTTGGTCTTAAGATATAATAAGCTGCATAATTTTCAATACCTCAATTTATTCCAATAGTTATAGTTATAGGAATAATTTTTTCCTCAATAGTTTTTATGGAGTTAAAAGTACTTAACATTATCGACTCCTTCCATTAATGTTATCTTATATTTTATTTTGAATTTTGAATATTATATAATTTGCTTTTTCAAATTTATACTCTGTTCTTTTTGGTCCAGCCAGCTGCAATTTATATCTAAATCGTAATTTAGTATATTTTCAAGCTCTATTAGTGCTTTTGTTTTTACTACAAGGTTGGTGTCATATGCATTTATGTTATATTTTGATACAATACTAGGTATGTTAATGATATACAGCAGATACGATAATGGGTTCAGTAATGTATCTTATGGTACGCCTGTTTTTATTACTTATTTATCACTTAGTACATCAGCAACTTTAACACATTGGGTACTATTTTTATCTAGAGTTTACTGTTGCCTAAATTCGAATTCCTAAATTCTCTAGCAAACTAAGAGGTCCACGTTTTGAACAATTTTATGTAATACATTCCATGCGAAAAAATACATATAAATTTTATATATTTTTTTTTATTCAGTCCAGAATAGAATATTTAGAGGAGTAACAAGTAGAGTAAGGGATGGCATAAATGACAGCGAATTGCCTATATTATTGTTTCAATATGTCATGAAACAATTGAATTGTTTACAAAACAAAACTTAATTTACACTATCAATTACATCCTACTCTATAATATTCTTTAATTTAATTTGAATGCATTATTCTTTGTTTAATCATATTTACATTTTTTATTATCTTATATTATTTAATTCTTTTATTTTATGCTTAGTTTTTTTCCAGTCATTTTATTTGATCGTTATCATGGCATCACTTAAAACATTTAAGTATGCACCCTTTTTGAATTTTTTTTTTGTATTCATTATGTTGAACTAAGTTATTTCTTAAAAACAAACTTACATTTGTGAAGAAATACACGTAGGACATTTTTTTTAAAGAAACACGTACAAAGAGAAAATAAAAGCCTTTAGCCCTTTTTCATCTTAAAGTTTTTGTACATTTTTGGAGCGCTAAAAACTGATGGATAAAGATTAAAAAAAAAAAAAAAAATTAAAAGAAAAATAAAAATCATGTCAAAATTTAAAAGGCACGATAAAGTACTCATCTTTATTTGAAGGAATGAAGGATTTTTCTTTAAAATAGGAATCAAGTAACGTGTGAAGGCAGATAATGAAAATATAAAAGAAAATTGTATTATAGTATTTTCTTGTGCTTTTTTGTTTATTTTTTTTTTACAAAATAAACACTAGTATATATTTATCGAATATAGAAGTATATAATGCATTCATGTACATATATTTGAACTTTAAAGGGTGAATATTACCAAAAATGAAGGATGAATGAACAAAAAGAAATTTAAATGGAAATGGGAACTTATAAAATTTGACAAAAATAGACTTAAAATTTAGTTTGTTGCGTTGAAAAATATCAAGAACGTAGTACGTTCAGGTCTGTAGACTTTAGTGCATGGTGCTTGGTGCACAATAGGCTGCATGCAACATTATGCTTTAGGTGCATGCAAAACAAATGGTTTGAAAAGTTCATAACAAAAAATTTAATTTGCCATTTTTATAAACTTTAAATATAAAATTTTTATTTAATTATAATACACTTTTGCCTTTTTGACGCTTCGGAATAAATGGGCTGCACAATTTGGAAAAATATAAGAAAAATGTAATTGTAAAATTGTGCAATAATAATTATTAGTAAACAAAATCTACAATATTTACAAATATTTCATTCAACGCTTTTGAAAACTGGTACAAATATGTATATAAATGGTCGTCGGTGGTGTAGCAGCACATTAATTATTAACCGGGAGAGTGGGGTTTCGACTCTGCACTGGTCATAATTTTTAATTAAAAGATTAAATATGTTTCCTTTACATTCTATTAACTTATTATTTTTCTTTATATATCTGACTAGTGGCGTAGTGCTAAAAGACGTCGCCTTGCATATGGAAAGTCTCGGATTCAAATCCTGGTCATACCACATCTAATAAAGAAATTATCGTAAAATTTTATAATTATATCGTATTAGTTAAGATAAGATATAGATAAGATTTAATATAAATTAAATAAATAAGTGTTGTATAGGATAAGAGATGACCACATTTGTGTATTCATAATCTTAAACAGTCGAATAATCAACGGCTGAATATAACTATTAAAGATACTGAAGCCAAGTCTAAATAGGCTTGTTGAATGCCCTATACTCCTTAAAGGAGTGGAAAAAGAAAAAAGGAATAAAAAAAAACAAACAATTAATTTTATAAAATTTGTGGAAACTCTTAATATGACTAACATCAGCGGCTACATAATTAAACATGAGATTTTGTAGCGCTCCAAACGTAAAATACAAATTATTTAAAATTGAAAAAAAATATTTTAAATTGGTTTTAACATCTTCTTTATTTTTTTATTTTACGAATATAAATCGTATTATGAACGAGAAATTTTTCTAACCTAATTCATAGTGTCTATTTTAAACACTTACGTAATATTATTAAATATTAATTTAAATTTCTTATTTTATAGTTTATTTACAAATCATTAAATAATTACAGAAAGTTTAAAAATAAGTTTAAAATCAGAGAAAAACTTTTTCCAAAACTTCTTAAGGGTTATCAACCCTCTGTTGTACTATTTAAAACTATGGACTCCATAACATTTTACAAATATAAATAAAAAATTGTAATATAAAAAAAAAAAACACAAATAAACAAAAAAAAAAATGTGAATAATAACAGTACAAAAATATCAGCCGTAGTCAACTAAATAATCTTCAATATTTGGTAATTTTATATGATTCATACAAAATTAAAACCTTCAAATCAGTCTAAATTAGTCAATAAATCGAAAAAATCAACCAGTAGAGAGGAAATATCCAAAATGTTTGGTAAAAACATATCTTTAGTCCTAAAGTCTATTTTGATATTCTTTTATCTGAAATTTAAAGGATTTTTTTGACTTTCCGTAAATATAAAAAAAAATCGACTTTTGATCAACACGGTAATTTTTGAACTAAAATATTAAACGCGAAACGGGTAAAACTGTAAAGAACGATTATATGAAAAAATTCGAGAGAGGAAATTGAAATATGTAATTATAAAATACAATATGTACTTTGAAATATGATTACTGAATGCTTTGAAATAGAAAGAGAGGAATTTTTAGTAAAAAGGAAAGTAAGAGAAGATATAAAAAAAAATTTAAATATATTCATGTTACCGTTATATTTAAAAATGGATTATGAAAAAATGTTCATCCCATTACCCTTAACTATAATAGTCACATGATGTCATATGATATCATATGATTTTGAACGGTTGCATGACATTTCATATAACGTCATAAAGTCACAAATCATCATTCGTTATCATTAAGAAATCCTACGTCAAGTCATAGGCATACGAAACGAAGCATACATATCATAATATGATATCATGCATACAAGCAAACTTAATTGAAATGAAATTAAAAATTAGTAATACTAAAATTAAAAAGGATTTTAAAATTTTAGAATCAAACATAAGTAAAAGGTAAATACATAAATTTTTTATAATTAAATGAATATGTTTGAAATTTTATGCGTATGATTGTTTTACTATTATAGTTAGGGTTTTGAATTTGTATATCATATATAATCATATCGAATATTTATCGAAAGTTCATTTGACATTGTATGACTAGTATAGTTAAGGCTATTATAAGTTTTTTCACACAATATATATATATATATGTCTTTAGTTATTTTGAGTAAGCCGTACAATCACTTGTACAAAAAATTAAGAGATTTACTTGTTTTAAGTATTAAAGATAACGGTAAATTTTTTACGCATGCTTTGTATAAATTTCATTGATACGATTTCTTACTCTTTTTAATTTAGCTGTACAATGTGTTTTCTTTTACTCCATCTTCAATTATTCTTCTGAATAGAATGAAGTGTAATAAGGCAATGCCGAGAACATTGGAAATGTATTTGTTATTATTATTTTCACCACCGCAATTTTTACATACAAACTACTTTACTACTTTACAAACTACGATTTAAACAAATTTTTATTATATAAACATGGATAAATGTATGTATTTTAGCTTGTATGTGTACAAAAATGACTTGAAATCAAACCCTTTTAAAATAAAAATTATAAGAATAAATTTTAGATTTTCAGACAGTTGAAAAAGTTAATATGATGTTATAAATTACATTGAAAACGAAAGTGTTATTTAAATTTATGTATTTGTTTTTAAATAGATACATATATGACTTAAGTAATACATACTATGGTTATTTCAATACAGATTAAGGATATGTATTTTTGTTTAAAAAATAAAAATCTTTTAGGAATTTAAAAAATCTTCTAATTTATCTATTTAAAGTCGTACTAACTGTAGTAATGGGTATTATAAAGTTGTTCGTCAGTTTACAATTCAGGTATAAACATAAATTAAGAAAAATATTAAATCCTATTTGATGTACGGGCAAACAGCCCGCTCGTTGTCACGTGTTCGAGGCCTTAAATTTTCCAAGATTTTAACGACAAATATTTTTAAAAAGTTTTAAATTAGCAGCACTATATTTTTATGTACATATAGCTTTAATACTAATTTGTTGAAACGTTCTATTCGGATACCTTGAAATTTTTATAAAAAAGCTAGAGTTCTGCAATACAAATTTCTTTTTATTTATTTATATACAATACCATACCACATATAATGTGATATACCAGTGATTCAGCCTTTCCTTTTCAAGTTTGGTAAGTATATATTTTATATTATGAAAAAATTATAGATTATATTTTCTTAATAGATATGATTCGACCAGGGTTTGAAACTGAGCCCATTCGATTGAAAGGACGACGTCCTTACCTTTTCAAGTTTGTATATAAATAATAACAAGGCCAACGTACTAACCTCTGCCATACATATATCTGAAGTAAGCTTGTTTATTGATTTGATTGTAATAAGAAATGCATTTTGAAAAGTTATTATTTTATTGTATTTTAAAGATTTTAGTTGATTGTTACTAATATCTGAAAGTTGACAAAGACAACTCTATCCTCTTCTTGTTTTTTAAAGGTCGTTGAAATAAAAAATGAACAATTGCGAAAATAAAATCTTCTAGTAATATCTAATGGAGTAGAAATAAACTAAAAATTAAAATAAAACAAGTAAAGAAACCGTCAGTCGGTGCAACCGACTTAGAAATACCCTACACCTATTTGGTTCAAATTTAAGGACATATCCATAAGTCGTTTTAACACCATAAGAGCTGTTATTAATTTGATCGTAAGACATAGCTAACCAAATTAACTTTATAATACTAAAAACATTTTCTAATTACACTATCTATTAAAAAATATTACAAATTCTTACTAATTTATCTATTTAAAAATATTAAAACAAAAAAACTTGAAATAAATGAAAATATATTTATTCCAATTCAATTACAAAATGAAAAAATTTGAATTATTAAATTTTGAGATAAAAAGCTAATAAATAATTAAAATTTTTCAAAATTGCAATTATTTTAAATGGCTTGTTTATGTACCTATTAGAAAAGCTTATAAACGCAAAATATGCAATAAAAGTATTTCTAAAATACATATACAAATTTAGACCTTATCATATAATTCATTTAAATATAAAAATAAATTTTACATAAATGCAGCAAATACCTTTGAACATAGCTGAACCACTACAATTAAGTCAAAATTTCGGAGACACATAGGAAATATATTCTTTGGCTTCGAAATTAAACTCGACCAGATCAAATTCCCACGGTACTTTCATTACTAGTAACCTAGAGTTTAAATTTCATCAAAATAGCGGCATTATTTTTTGAGTTATGGTGTTTCAAGATATATGTTTGTTAGCCCTTGAGCTTTTCAAGGGTTTCAAAAACTCGAAACCATGGTACGATTTCGCCCATATGCAGTCCCCGTCATACTTTCAATACAAGTTAACTCTTGTACACTATTGGAACGTGTTATCTTAATTTTAAGTTACTAGTTTTATTAATTTCGATGGTAAGCTTTTACACATTGGTGGGTCTAAGAGAGGTGCTGAACCACCACTCCAATTGATCCAAAATTAGAGGGACACGCAGGAAATAGTAAAGAACACCCATGTGCCAAATTTGAAGTTTCTACTTTTGTTTCAAGTTATTATCTTTATTAATTTCGAAAATATGCTTTAAGGTCCTCGGAACTGAGTGGCTCGTCCCCACCCACTACTCCAATTGG
Organism: Dolichopus griseipennis; assembly: GCA_963082915.1. Classification (NCBI taxonomy): domain Eukaryota; kingdom Metazoa; phylum Arthropoda; class Insecta; order Diptera; family Dolichopodidae; genus Dolichopus; species Dolichopus griseipennis. The sequence continues at coordinate 57,342,659 of OY720443.1, forward strand.
GCTCAAACTTCAAGGAGACTAAGGAAATCGAAAGCGACACTCTGATACCAAATTTGGAGGTTCTATCTTCATTGGTTACGGAATTATGCTAGTTTGGCCTAAATTCGATCAAAAAGTTCTAAGTTCCGAACCCATTATCCAATCCTCACCGCGCGCAATTGCCGCAGTAGTTTCATTACCAATAACCTACAGCACAAATTTCATGAAGATATCGTCATTAGTTGTTGAGTTATCGTGATGTTTTACATATGTTCGTTAGCCCTGTAACCGATTCAAAGGTCCAGAATCCGAACCCTTGGGCTGATTTCGGTTTTATACAGTCCGCGCTGTACTTTAAGTACTAGTTAACCCTTGTACAAAATTTGAACGTTCTATTTTAATTTTAAGTTACTATTTTTAGTAATTTCGAGTATAAGCTTTTAAAACTTGGGAGGTCTAAGAGGGGTACTGAAGCAGCACTCCAATTGATCCCAAATTAGGGGGGCAAGCAAGAGATATTAAAGAACACCAAATTTGAAGCTTCTACATTTTTTCAAGTTGCTATCTTTATTAATTTTAAAGATATGCTTTAAGGTTTTCGGATATGTGTGGCTGGTCCCCGACCCCCAACTCCAATGGGCCCCAAATTTCAAAGACACTTAGGAAATAGGAAGGGACACCCTGATACCAAATTTGGAGATTCTATCTTCATTGGTTTCGGAATTATGCTCGTTTGGCCTAAATTCGATCAAAAAGTTCTAGGTTCCGAACGCATGGTCCAATCCCGACCTTACGCAATTCCCGAAGTAGTTTCATTACTAGTAACCTACAGCACAAATCTGATGAAGATAGCGTCATTAGTTGTTGAGTTATCGTGATTTTTTATATTTGTTCGTTAGCCCTGAAAATGATTAAAAGGTCCAGAATCCGAACCCATGGGCCGATTTCGCCCATATGCAATCCCCGCCGTACCTTCAGACGTAGTAACCTACAGTTAAAATTTCATCAAGATAGCTCCATTATTTTTTGAGTTATCGTGCCTACGGACGGACGGACGGACGGACGGACGGACGGACATGGCTATATCGACTAAGGCGGTCACGCTGATCACAAATATATATACTTTTCCATATCTAGCTCGCTTCCTTTAGATGGTTACAAACACCATACCAAAGTTAATATACCCCTTTACCTATTCTATAGGTGTAGGGTATAAAAAATTAAAATTGTTGTAAGAATTATTATTTGCTGAAAAGATATATTTGATCGAAATATTTATTCCTTGCTGTTTATATTGTGGAACCCCCTTTGAGTTGTTTTCACTCGAAGTTGAATTTAGTTCAGAACATTTATTTTAACTCAAATTGAATGCAAATGTTTATTTAATTTAATTTTATTTATGTTGTATTTTTGAAAGGCAGACGGGAGGACAGTGCGGAGTTTTTTCAAAGATTAAGATACCTTACTTTCTATTTATTGCATATTATTTTTCCTTTTTCTTCATTTATAAGAGCTTATCTTTCGCTCACTAGCTTTTTTTAGTTTTATAAAACTTAATAATTATATCTTAATTACTTTCAACCCCTAGAAAATAAATTCTATTTGTGACAGTGATAGTATTGATTTTAAAACCAACTATATCTCTATCCAAGAACGACTTAGAACTTTGACGAAATGAAAAATGACTATAGGAAACATCTCATAGGAGATGTTCAGAGACTGGCAGAATATGGGTGTATATGTTATTTGGATGAGTTTCATTAATCTTTACCCAAATATAATATATATCATCGAAACTTAAATATACAATTTTCTGAAAGGTAAGGTTACTTTAAATTTTTAAAGCAAATTTATACAAACGGAAAATTTTTATAATAATTTTATTTTCAAATACAAAAAAAAAATAAAATAATAAGAAATTACAAAACAGTTTCATAAAAAGGTTGGTTTTACAAAAAGGTAAAAAAAAATCGAATTGCATTGCAATTTAAATCGTATTGGATTTAAACACACTCCTGTCAAAATATTTCCTGTAATATGGTTTTGAAGCATTCAAATTCAAAATTTATTGATTTTTTTTTAAAGTTAAAAGAAGAAACGATTCTCATGTTATTGGTTTCTACATAGTTAATAACATAATTTATTTGACTAGTAAAACATTAAAAACAAACTTAATATGTGAAGCACGTGCCACTTGGAGAATCCAAATAAGTAAAAGGAAACTAATAAAACCGAATAGTCATTTAAAGTGAACTTAATATTACATGTACACATATAAATATATAATTCCTTAAATTAAGGATTATGTATTAAAACGAGGAAGATTATAGATACCCTTGTTAACTTTTAGATACTCGTTCATAACCACTATGATGTTTAAAATAAAATAAACCGTTATTTATTTCCCTTATGCTAAATATTATATATTACAAAATAAATATGAAAAAGTAAAATAGTTACAAAAAAAATTTAACTCATTATCCCATAGTTTTTGTTTAAAAAAAAAAAACCATAAAAAATAAAAAAAATTGGCCCACCCTAAAAGTTGGTCCGAGTGATGTCAACTTTGCCTATATATAGTAACTTGCCTTATTACTTTACCTGCCCAATTTTAACCTCGTAGCTTCATTAGATTCACAGTTATTGAATTGAACACTTTGTATGACAGCTACCCGAAAATGGGGCCGTAACATTTTGAAACTTTATATAGGTGCTTGTTCTATTGTATAACTAACCGTGTGTAATTTTCATTTTCGTAGTATAATTAGTTTTGAAGAAATTCATATTGGTACAAAAAAGTTGACACATGGACGGACGGACGGACAAACACACATAGTTAGATCGATTTACTTTTCGATGCTGATCCGATACGTACTCTTGACACTATATCTAGCTCGTCTAGATCGATGCGTTACAAACGAAGGAGCAATTTCAATATACCCGATATGTAAGCACGGGTATAAAAATGAAACTATAATGAATGCATATTACATTATTATGTATCTACCAGTGGCGCACCCAGCAAAATTATAGATTATCATTTTATAATTCGTAAAATAACATTTTTTTTTTAATTTGTCCAAAATTACAATGTAATTTTATATTTTTAATTTTTTTGTACTTCACGAATTAAGTTATTGTGTCATATAAACTTCATTGCATTTGTTGTAAAGTATTAATATTCATTTATTTATGTAATACGTATGTAGTATAATTGAAAAAATGTCTTAAAAAATATTGGAAAAATCAAATACTCGTATTATCAATGATTGTGTGCATTTTGTGTAGTCGCACATTTTTTCATATTCTAATTTCCAATACACTAAATGTTATTCTTTCCCAATCCATACTGTTGAATAATTACTTCTAAAATAATAAATAGAAAAGTATCGTCGCAGTTGATAGTTGTGTTATAATATAATAAGAGTCGTACATTTTTTCATATTCCAAATTCCAAATTGACTATATTATTATGTTCTATTTTCTCTATGACTCTATCCATGCTGTTAACTAATTACTCAAAAAATTATAAATAGAAAAGTAGAAAAGTTTCGTCGCACTTATGCAGTTATGAATTTATGACGAGATGCAGATGATTGATGATTTAAGATTATGTTACAAATTTTACTACATCAAAGCAATTTATGATTTTCGCTTAATCAAATTTACAAAAAAAAAATGCCATCTAATAATGACAATTCCTTCCACAACGGCAACAACTGAAAGTAGTTTCTCAACGCTAAAAAGGATTAAAACTTTTAATAGAAGCACTATGTCAAATGACAGGCTTTCCGCGTTATCATTATTAGCCATTGAAAAAGAAATTTTGATTCAATTAAGACAAAATCATGCCTTCAATTTTTTTAAACAAGTTGTTGAACAGTTAAATAAAAAATCTAGAAGAATTAATTTAATATATAAAAAACTGTGAATATTTTAAGAATTAAAAAAAAAATTAAAATACATAAAAAAATATTTTTTTTTCTTAGTTTTAATTATCCTATTATGTTTTAAATGTTTTGTTTTTATAAATTTAACTTTTATAGTATTTTTGCACACCCTGCTTAAATTTTCACGAGACGCCACTGATCTACATATATACGTATTCTAAATTAAGTATATATGCATAGCATAAAAGTTTGAAGAAGACAATGATTTCACTGCAATTTATCCGATTAAATTTTATTTTTAACTATTTTAATTAGTTTTTAATCTTTAAAAAGTTACTGTTCATATGACGGTATTGATTATAAAATAATCCCTTATTTTAAAAATTTCACTGAAATTTTTTATTATAAAAATTTTAACCCCTTTTTGAAATAGATAAACTAGAAATAAATTAAATTGTATCAAATGTAAATTTAATAATTCTTAAATGAAATTTCTAAAATGCAAACATGGTACAAAAATATTAATTATAAGCTTGCAAGTGGTAATAACAAGAGTTAAATTTTGATAATATTTGAGAGAACGCTGGTTAATAAGATTGTTTCAAGAACGTTTTTAAGGACCGGGTTCGGGACCAAATCTGATTATACAAAATTTTATTTTTATCTAATTTGCTGTTAATTTGAAAAATATGATTTTGATATTAATCATAAATCACGTTTTTGAATTCAATTTAAAAATCCAACCTAATATTTCCGTAGATACCGCTTCCGTAGAAAAGAGGAAGTTTGGATTTTGTTACCAACTGTAATATCCATCCCAATTAAGCATCTTGCTCATTGGTACATATTCACCCAATTTTTTTGTGAATTATTTCATTGTACTTTTTAGATATGCGGTCACGAACAATTTTATTTTTAGAATGTTATTTTATTTCTTCTAGAGATTATTTCTTGTGGTATTATTTCCGTTTTCAAAAAAAAAATATTTTTGGCTACCCATTGGGACTTCTTTCCTTAACAAAAGAGACAAAAGCCTCATGGAACTTATAATTCTTTGAAGTGAGACAAAAATCCCAATGGAATTTCTGACCATGGGACTTCTGACATGTAACCATTTAAAGTATCAAAATTTTTAGATGTTATAATATTTAATAAATTAATTATATCTCAGTGGAATTGATTATTTTTAATTGAATAACTTCAAATAATTTTTATTAACAACATTAAGTATTGATAATTAAATTAGAGAGTTTTTGGTGCAATATATAATCAATAATTTGTACGTACTACAACCTTGCGCAACCTACAAATTTCAGAAAAATAGGATTGGTTTTAGAGTTGGATTTTAGATGGGGTTTAATGTGATTGTAGAGTTATATTCAAAATCAGGGTATTCTCCTTTTACAGGATATTTACATAAATGTATGTGAGAGATTCTTAAATTACTGGTATTATTTTTTTTTTATGAAATAGGTATGAATTCTTTTAATTTCAGTGCTGCATGCAAAATGTAGCTTGAATAATTTAATTGGCGAAGGGTGCCGCTCTCGGATCTGATATCAAAATATATTATTCTGTAACCAAGTTTATTACATCTTAAAGTTTTGAGGGGTTATTTCAACTTTTTAATGATTTTGTTTTAAAAAGTTAAATAAAACCCCAAAATAATGAAAAAGTCCCCTAATATTTGATGTGTTATTTTAAATTTTGTTTTTTATGAAATGGAAGTCTATTTTGCATACAAATTTTTGGTGTGTTATTTCGTAATTTTTTTTAGAAATAGTTGATTATATCCCATACAAATCTTTGCGGTGTTATTTCGTAATTTATTTTAGAATGGGGGATTATTCTTTGCGGTGCTATTTCAGAAGGCCAATAAATTTCATAGAAAGCAGATATGATGCCATTAACAAGAAAATTTATTTTAGACAACATAAAACAGATACTATTAACCAATTACTGAAGGTAGAAACAGTATTTTTCATTTTAAAACTTTGAAATATACTCCACTTGAAAAACAAATGAATATTTTAAGAAATAGCAGATCAATGATTTATTATATGCTTTTGTGTATTTTCTACTAAATGAAGTTTTAATTAATTAATGTGTTATTTTATTCTTGTAAAAATTTATCACCTAATGTTAATTAATTATGACATTTTAAACCTACAGATTACCAAGACAATTAGTTAAGTTTAAGTAATTTTGTAATATAAAGGTTAATTAAGGATTCGTTTCTAAATAAACCAATAAACTATCTTTATTATACAAAATAATTTATTTTATTTATATTGATCTGACATCCATCTTTTATTAAATTTTAATAATACATGACTTTAATTTTACAATTCTATTTAATGAAAATAAAATCAGAATAATTTAATTAGTTTAAATAATTCTGTTAGATTATTAAAGTATTATTATATCATTATCAAAGAACCCAATATTTGAATACAAATCTCTTAAATGTAAATTAATTAAATAAACATTTTATTAATTAAATTTTAATTTCTGTCCCAAAATATCAATAAATCATTTTCTAATACATTTCATTAAATTTATTAAGTAAATTCAAGTCAATCGGAAATTATTTTAAATGTATTATGGGATGTACATTACATTTTAGGTAAACAAAATAGATGGGGTTTCTTTTGATAATATCTTAGTGTCTATTAAAATGAAAAATTTGATTTTGTTTTCTTTCTATGGTTTTCAAAAAAAAAAAACATCAAAGAAGACTAAATAGACCTTTTAAAATCCTTTTAAATGGAGAACCTTTGATAAAACTCTACTTTAAATCAATTTGTACAGTTAATTCTCAGAAAAATTAACAATTTTTAAATAAAGTAGTGTAAATATAATTTTTATCAATCGGTTATATGAAATATAATAAGCGATAGTTATTGTTTTCGCTAGAAATTGGACCCTGAAATTTTTTCATATATGAAAAATCCGGTATGCAGAAACCTAAAAAACGTATTTTTTCATGATGCCCACCTGTGTGTATGTTTGTTTGTATATATGTTTTTCTCTGCACACGTGTATGGCTTAAACGGCAGAACGGAATGCTTTCAAATTTCATGTATAAGATTTTGGCGTTAATATCTTGTATTGGCAAGTTTTTGGAAAATATCAGGAAACTCCATGGGGCCCTTCTCTAGGATAAGTTTTAGGTTTTTGCGACTATTTTTTAAACCAAAAATAGTACAAAAGCATTTGTTAAATAAAAGTGGTAAGTGGTAACACAAATAAAGAGCTACAATTTTACCATAGAAAGTCTTTTGATCCGACGAACTTATGTTATATGATACAATATATTTTTATTCCAAAAAATTTTTAGATAATAAGCTATTGTTGATAACGCATTGCAAAATTAAAACTGGAGAAAAATTATCGTTTCTCTAAATGATAGATAATAAAATTTTTGTATATGTATGTGTTTTGTAATCTTTTAAAAATCTTGTTTTTATAATTTTGATAAAAATTTTTACATATGTATGTAGGCAAAATACTTATTAAAGAACTTTTGCATTAAGCTTTTCCTGTAATAGCGGTCGGTTCTATGTTGGACACAGCATATTTTCTTTTAAATATGTAACCTTGAAAGGTACTTTGAATAACTCTTTTTTATTGATTATTGCATTTTTAATTCATTTTTATTTTTACCTAAGAATATAGTTGTATGGCATTATTGTTTCCAGTTTACAAAGGATTGGTCTCTTGTCCTCGTAAAAAAGAAGGATTCGACATTGCAAACAGGATTGGAAAAATAACAGAACTAATTGATGGATTAAGAGTGCATTTTACGAAACATATATTCTTTTACCTATGATTGAAAAGTAAGTTTGGGTTTAGATGCTTAACCTCTATACGCTTTTTCTATAAAATATTTTAGGATTTAATAGTTGGTTACCAAATAAAAGTTTTAAACTTTGGGAATTTTGGGTCTTGGAGCTTTGGTTTTGGAAATTTCTGGGGATTTAGGTTTTGGGATTTCGTCTTTGTGATTTTGCCTTTGGGGAATTTGTCTTGAAGAATTCAAATCCAACTCAAATATTTTATAAAATGTTAATAATTTTATAGCTCAAATAACACGAGCATTGGCTTGCGTTATTTGAAAGACTTTTAAGTCTATCGTCTTTAATCGACCATTATCCCAAAAAATAAACTTAAATTTTTAAAGCAGTATTTTTTAATAATTTCTCCATTTTTTTTAAAATTTTATTTTCATTTCCTATCATTGTTTGAAATCAACTAAAATCCATTGAAATACAATGCATAAAAAAATACAATTTAAATTGAAACAAATACGATTACTACAATGGGTAAAACTTTGTAATAAAATCTAAAGATTACAAAACCAAATTGAAAAATATTACAAAAGTTTAGAAATCTTTAAGAAAAAATGATCAAAACATTATTTTCAAATAGTTTTTATTTACTTCACTCTTGTATATTTGCACACAAGCACTTTTTTTTCAAAAATTAATCTACCGAAAAGTTGTAGTTTTTGTTTCTTGAAGATGAAGATAAAAAATGTGTTTTTTTTTTTAAAATCTTTTTTAAAGTTTAAAGACCAGATACAAATCAATTCAATTCAATTTTACTATAGAGATAAAAAGTTTCACATTTAAATGAAATTTATTTGGGTTCAATTGACTTTATCTCTATTGATCTGGAGAATTTGGATGAAGAAATTAAGATAAAAAACAAAGGGCATTAATTCTACAAAGTAATCGTTTAAATTGGGAACTGTTTTTTGCTAAATACTAAAATCATTTGTGAGTTTTTTCAAAAGTTTATCGAATTTTTTTTAACCCAATAGTCATATGCTATTAGTTTAGAATATATATTATACTTTATATGAGTTCATATGGTATGAAATGTTGTGTTCAGTAGTTCCAGTTATCTCAATTATCCACAAAATTCTTACTTACTTACTGGATTAGAACCGCTAGTAGGGCATAGGGTGTCAACAAATCCTCTCCACCTTTCACGATCCTTAGTAATTCCTTTTAGCTGTAAACACGTTTTGCGTTGCGCTTCTGCCTCTTTCACAGTACTTTACATGCCCGTCAGTACTTCTTCATGCCCGTCGACTGCCTTGTGGATTCCACTAAAACATTGCCTTGCAATGTTTTCTTCCGGTTTCCTCAAGGTATTTCCGATCGATCGCCATTTTCTCTCTCGGATCACGACTTCAATCATCTTTTGGTCCGTTTTTTGCCACAGGTGTGTGTTGGTAATGATTTGCGGCTAACGAACTCTTAAGATGCAGCGTACACAACGATTTATATACGGCTGCAACCTTTTGGTGATATTGGCGATTACATTCCATGTTTCACAGCCGTATAAAAGTACTGATTTGACGTTTGTTTCAAATATTTTTAGCTTTGTACGCAGGGCGATACTATTTGACTGCCTTATGTTTGATAGAGTTCCAAAAGCAGCTCCAGCTTTATTTATTCTGCTGTCAACATCAATTTTTGTTCCCCCATTTGATGTCACCATACTACTTAAATAATTGAACTGCTCTACTTCTTCAATTTGACTTTCTTCTAGTAGAATTTGTTGATGTGTTGAGTGCTCTGTACGCATGCTTTTGGTCTTAGCTGCATTTATTTATTCGTCCATCACAACCAAAAATAATGTAGGTGACAATATACAGCCTTGCCTTACATCCTGCTGTACCTCAAACGAATCAGTGAACAGTCCATTGTGTAACACTCGACCCATTGCATTCTCCACAAAATTCTAATTAAAGCTAACTGTTTGAAAAATATTAGTTTAACATAGGATTTTAGGTTCTGGTTATTGATTGAACCCTCAACTTGGACCCTCCTCGAATTTTAAAGAATTTATGTATGAAGTCACAATGCATTTAATTAATTATATTATTAATAAAAAAATTAAGAGAGCAACAAAAAAATTGTTTTGGAAACATTATATTAGAGTATTGGACTTAATACTCTTCTGCACAATACAAATTCTCTTTGAATAAAAGCGACTTGACTGAGAAAGTTTCTAAAAAACTTTAACAATGCCATTGTGACGAAGAATGAGATTTAATTTTATTTTTAATCACCAAGTCACATTAAATCAAAAAATTTTTTGATTTTCAATATGTCAAACAAGCTTTTCTTTCTACATTTGATATTTTGAAGATTCTACACTCTATTTCAAGATTCTGAACCACCAGATTTCACTGGATATTTAAAAATTTTCGGTTTTATATTATTGCGGCTCCACATCGTTTATATCCTTAATTTATATCTTATATCTTTATAATGTCCTGTTATTTAATCACAAAATCTCTAATTCTGGAAGAAGAGAACCATTTATTTTTACTTTTCGAAATATTTTAGAATTTCAATCTTTAGTAGTAGTTTAACAAAATATTAAAAATGTTTTTTTTAAAAAATTATGGAATGTTAGGGAATTTTGGATAATAATGCTGCTGCATTATTTTTATTTTGTAAAATATTTCAGAGATTTCCCTATCTTTAAATGGGAAGCATAATGCAATATATCGCAGAAATAACAGCCGAGGACATTGAAGGAAAAGTATTTTACAGATTAAAAACCAGAGAATTATAGAAAAAATTTAATAAAAAGACGTAGGAATCGATCTATGGATTTTATAAGCTTTTCTTCTTACACAATGTGGTTTGTATTGTATATGTTTATTTGATATTGGAGCTATTCCTCAACTTCGTGGATCAATATATCCGAAGTCGTTCTTTTTTTTGGAATCGGTTAAGATTTAAATGAATTATTAGAACTAAACATTCCCAGAACAACTAGAGTCTATAGACTTCATGATATTAGAATCTGTTTATGAAAGCAACTATTCATGGGTACCCACGAATAGTTTATATATCAAATTTTAACTCATTCCGATAGTATTTCTAGAAAAGTCTGAGGTTTTTATTATATGGAAGCTTGCGGATCCAGTGCTCCATCTAAGAACTTATAACTTTACTATTGACGAAGAAAGTATTTTTACCACATTTCATCAAAATCAGTTAAAATTTACTTTAGATATCGTGCTCACGAAACACGAACACACAAAAAAATTTTCGAAAAGGTTCGTCTACATTTACTTTCATACTTTTGTGTACAGATATTGTTTTAATGTATAGGTTGTTATTTCCGGCAACATATTTCTACGATATATTCTAAATTTTGTTTTATTTCCAGAAAATTTTTCAAATAATCAAATGCTACACTACACCCAAGTAATTAACGTTCTCCCTTACGTGTACTAGATAGATATATATACATAATTTTGTTTAAAATATTATTTTATATTTTTAATTGAAAATTTGAAATGTTATATGAAAGGGTTGCAATTTTAAACATTTTTAATAGTACAAATGCTTTGCAATATTTGTATTAAAATAAACAATACAAATTATGTCTCTTTCTAACATACGCATGAGTACTTATGACAATTAAACATATGTTGTTGTATAGAATAACATGTATTCATTGTACGTTTATACCAGCATTTTACAATTTGTCCTAGAAGTCATTCAAATATTGCATTTAAAACCCTTTTTGCATTAAATAAAATAAATAAACAGGTGTACAAACATCAATGCGTATTTATCTCACACGTGTAAATTTATCAAATTTTGACTTATATATATAATGGACAAATTCAGTTTTGGTTGCAGCTTATTTCTATTAAGTATTGCACATAATTTTAATTTGGATTTTTTAGGGGGATTTAAAGATTGCTATTGTACAGAATCGTTCAATGCATCATAGAATTTATTACTCGCAATTTTTTGTGCAACGTTGGAATGAGGTTTAATTTCAAAAATTTTTTAAAATTTTTGTCTTTAAGAGTTGCAATTTCAATCCCCTTTGAATGGCATCATAATAAAAATATGGAAAGTAGAAGCACATTTAAGTCGTATTCTTTCATAGCTACAATTGTTGCCAATTTCAGTAATTATATTTATTGTTGCTTTTATAAATTTTAACAATTTCTAAGATAAAAAGGTATTCATTTATTTGGATAAAAATTACTTATGTAATTAGGGTTACCGGAAATACTTTAAATTCCTTTTATAAAATAGATTGTTAGAAATGTTTACCGTTTTTAATTGAAATTTTTATAAAGGAATGGAACATTCTTTAAACGTAATTGAAACTTATTGAAATGACACTTACTCAATAAAATGAAAATCAAATTATTGCCTTAAAATTATGACATTTAAAATGTCAATCAATTTAAACAAGTATATTTGAAGTTAATTGAAAGCTTCTAACAAATTAGTACTGTTATACATTTAAGTTTATAGCCAAATGAAGAAGTCCCTACATGATTTTTAGAAATCGTTAAAGAATATCATGCTTAGGTGATCATGGTACTTTGAGGCAAACTTATTCTTTTATATACGATATATTTAATTAATTGTATAATTCTATATTTCAGCATAATATGTCAAAGTAAAATATAAGTCGAAATATAAGTTAAGAGTTAAAAAAGAAAGTAAATTTTTAAAAAGATGCAAAAAACAATTTTACTTTACGATATTTACTTTGTCGAAAAGAAAAAAAAAATTTTCTGGAGAGGAAGGTCTATTTCCAGCAATTTCTGAGAAAACTGCTTTCAAAGTAATTTCGAAACAATTTAAAGAAGTAAAACATCTTCGTCCGTGTACAAGATGAAAAACTCTGCAAGTGTCAGTATCTTTTAAAGTTATGGGCCATCTCGGAAATGGTAAAAGATATGAGTAAAATAAGAGGGCTGAAATAGATAGCTGAGGAATAGGTGATAAAAATGAAACTTATTAATATTTTTCAGATTTAAAGTCTTGTGACATGAGAGATAATGAAAATTTTGCATATAATTATAGAAACCCATACTTTCAGCTAGCTACTGGCACTTAAATGAATCTTTTATATTGTGCAAGGGGAAGATGTCATTACTTCTTTAAAAAGTTAAAATTTAAAGGTGAAATATTTGCATTAAAGGCAATTTTATTTTTGAAATTTTAAAGTGTATAAGCACAAAAATTAAAATTGTTTTAAACCTATATTATTTAAAGAAGCATATTTTATTTTATCTGTTTTATGAAATTAAGTGGGGCTGAGTTTGTTTATTTCCCACTTTATTTTTTGGTCAAAGAAATTATCGAACTTTTTTAAACCTTATAATAAACGGGAAGTTTTGTCAGAAATACTCTTTAAATCACTTATTTTTTTTGTTAGGGAGTTGTCCATGTTTTTTCTCACGTATAAAACTGATATTAGAACTTCTTCATTAGAAAAAAAATCAATTATTTCAAAATGAAAACCTATACGAATAATATAAAATAAATAAAATTTTCTAATATTTGCATGTAATATCAAATCAAAATTTACATAAGACTTTTCAACATGTCTTCAGTGCTACTCACAAAAAGAAAATACTTCAATAGAACTCAACCTTTATGTAACTTATATATATCGAAATTTTTCTTTCAAAAAGAGTTACATAATATTTTCAACATGTTTCTTTTGCTTATAAAAATTAGTATTCATATTAAGTATAATCTTCAAATATTTAACTTTCTTCTAATTATTATTCATATTTCGTTTCGATGATGTAACAGTTTTTGGTAAATGACCTAGAAAATACTTTATTTAAATTGATTTTATTTTACTTTTTACTTGGAAATTTTAATGGAAAGTCTTAAAGTATTTTATTTATATATTATTTTGATTATTGAAATTAAATCAATTGGATTTATTTTGGTACATAGGGTTTTATTTCTGTGCATTGTGAGAAAAATTAATAATCAATCTAGTATCTTATAAATAATTAATTCAATTATTCAACGGATAGGTTGCGCAGTGGTTAGTGTGCTGATTTTAAATGTGAAAGACGTGGGTTCGAATCTCAGCGAAAATGTAAAAACTTTTCCCTGGTTTTCAATTCAGCTACCATTCCACATTGGATTCAAATTAATGGCTCAATCAATAATTAATAATTATATATCTCTAATAAAAAAAATAATAACAATATTAACAAATAATTTAATTGAATAATATAACTCACATATATAGAATACAATAAAACTGAAATACCAAATTACAACATAAAAACAAAATAGAATTGTATCTTTTGAAAATATAAGACTACATGTCATAAGGCCTAGAATTATCTCATGTTTAAATTGTATGTGTAATTTCATGCAATCAATTCTAATAAGTAATAACACGAATATAATATGATCTTCTGCTCCCACATGTACCTATGGTATGGATAGGCTTATTAGCCTAAAGTTGAAAAGTAAAAAATTTAAACTTTTGTATTTTAAACAGTATATTTGAATATTTTCTGACTAGAAAATTAAGAACTAATGCAGAAATTTATATAAAAAAAAAACTAATCTCCAGAATTCAATCATGAAATATTATTGAAAAATAAATACAGAATTTTTCTTATTATATAAAGTTAAAATAAAGTTAAGGACAGCCTAAAAGTATGCTATTAGTTATATAGTTATAATTATATTATTATAGTTATAATAAATTTAATAATTTATGAAGATTGCAGATGCTCTTAATTAATACATTTACTACATAACTACTAAAAGAAATCATATTCTTTTTTAACCCTAAAATTCAAGAAAATCTTTAAAACCTGTAAATTTGTGTGGCCAAAACTGGAAAATAAAACAAAGTCCTAATTACTGAAAAATATGTATGTTAGTAAAGTTGCTTATTAAAAAAATGAAATCCTTCAAAATATTATTAAAATTTGTGCTCTTTATTAAATTTAATTATTTTTTTTTCTCATTTTCAAATAAAATTTTAAAATTTTAAAATAATACCCATGGTGACCATATATAATTTGAAATATATGAATATTTAATATAAACAAATTATTATAATATTACTTATAAATTGATAGAAAGTCTGGTCCACATGTCATACTGGTAAAGGGCCATAGGATTGTGTGTATATATTATATATATGTACATAATAAATTAAATAAAAAAATAAAAACCATAATCATTTTAAATATTTCTTCATTGTTATAATTAAATATCAAATTATTAAATTTCCGTTAAAGTTGAATATCACAATATAAAAATGTTATGTAGTTAATAATCAAAAAAATTACCATCAAATAATTTAAAAACAATATTACTTTATTTTAATTAAACAATACTATTTTTTAAATTTTATTCATCGAATTAATGCATGAATTATCAATTATAATTTTAAAAGTATTTAAGTGATTAATATTAATTTACACATAATTAGGGTAAATTACTTAAATCTGATTTGAATATTATTATTTATTAATATGGATTAACACACATAATTAGGGTAAATTACTTAAATCTGATTTGAATATTATTATTTAATAATATGGAATATTCCATATATGACATACAAAACGTATAATAAAAATTTCTTTGTTTTACATTTTATACGAAAATTGTCAAAAGCAACTTCAAGTATTCCTTTATTCCTAAGGTATGAGCCTGGTTGTTAGTTCCAGAAATGAATTGAGCAACTTGATTGCATCAAATCCCTTTATTCAATATAAATTATTTATATGCTTCAACTTACATTAAGTTCAGTATATTTGATGGTATTTTTAAATTTATAATAATTTAAAACTATTTTACCTATTAAAGATTAAAGTTCATGTGCCAGTTAAAGATAATTTTTTTATGCAAAAAGCTAAATTTAAAAAAATGAGGAAGAGAATAGAGGTAATTTTTTAATTGTTAGAAATAAATATAAAATTGAGGGAAAAGTTTATTAACTTTAATTTACTGAAAAACTATTGAAATAAGTTATGTGTATAAAATTTAATTATTTATTTCATTTTTAAAGTTTGATTTTTGGTAATATGGTTTAGTGAAGTTTTTAGAACTTTAATATTTTGTATATACAAACAAAGAGGTCTTTATAGAATTTATTTGAAATTTTTTAAATAGTGGTTATTTGTTAAATCAATTTAAATATTCTGAATATTTTTTATTAGAATTTATTATTATTAAGTATTTTACTGACTTTTTACTGGCGGTAGTGGTTAAGATGTTAAACCCTGGTGAGATCAATTTCAATTTATATGATAAACTGAAAAAATATTTAAATTTAATATTACAAAATTCAATAATTTTATAAATGATAAAAATTAATAATTAAAGTTAATTTATTTATTTTATAATTATTACATATCATTAATTTTAAACCATTGATTACTGAGACCATTACAGGTTAGAATACTATTATTAGATTATATTTACACTATTTAATATATTTATTTAATTATACTATACTGTTATAATATTTCATTGGAAGGGGGAATTGTTATGAAAATTACGAAAAAACTTACGATCTGAGTGGAGATTAAACTCGTACTCCCTATACGCCAAGTACTTAACCACTTCGCAACCGAGACTTTCAAACTTTTTCTGTTAAATTTTTTTTTGTTAGTTAAGATAATTGCATATTTTTAGGATTTAAAATTTTTATAAAAAAAAAGGAAAGTTTTACAGTCTTTTAATACTTCTCTTATGATTTTATATAAAGATATATAAAATATTCAAAACTTATTCCTTTTTCCCTATAAGACCCTAGTTCATACCTAATAGAAGAATACACTTCTAGTTAACACACACAAAATTAGAATCTTCGAAGCATGTGTCAATCAATACTGCTACATGGAAGCAAAACATGTATCATAAATTAACATACAAATATTACAAGTCTTTGTGTATTAATGCTTAAGGATAATATGTCGCATATTCATCCCAAGGCGAATTATAAATAAAGAGCTTTGGGTGATGATGTAGCAAGAACCGATTAGGTCGAAATAAGAAGAAACAAGTGGAAGTGGACTGGTCATATTCTATGGCGTCCAATAATATCAGTGATACGCCTAGCGCTAGAATGGAACCCACAAGACAGGAGAAATGTGGGAAGACCAAAAGCAACCTGGAGGAGACTAATCCAGAGAGAAAGTGACCTATATGAGAAAATATGTTCAGAAATAAAGAGATTAGTATTAAATAGAGATAATTGAAGAGGCTATATGGAAGGCCTATGTTCCCTAGGAGAATAATAAGGATTTATATTATTTATATTATATTAATCTTGTATTATATTTAAGTACGAAATACCAATTTTATTCCATAAATTACGTGATTTTGATTTTAAATTTTTCTTTTATTGTTCTTTTTTTCATTTCACCATTTGCTGCTTAAAAGAATAAAGTTCTATTTTCATCTCGACCTAATTATAATAAAGTTAACATTTTTTTTTTTTTTCAAAATTAGTATTTTTCATTACAATTTTCAAAAATTGTTTTTTTTTTTTGCCCTCTTAACTTTGAATAGTTTTCTTTTCAAAATATTTAATTTCTAAAATATTTTATAAAAGATTTGTAAAAACTATATAAAAAAATTAATTTACCCTTTTTTTTGCTTTTGCCATTTGGAAAAAAAATGTTGTTTTTAGTTTTTATTGCAACCCTCAACTTGTAACACTTTTGGCATATTTAAATTTTTTTCCATCGGCTTCTCCTATAAAGTGCAATTTTTCTTTTAAAAACTTTTAAATTCTACTTGTAAATGCAAAAGTAGTGTGGTAAAGTAGTTACTTGTTACTTTTATATAAATGTTATGAATGAATAAATTAAATGAATGAATGAATTAAGTTATGAATATAAAGAAGAAAGAGTTTTTAAAAGAATCTTTTCATTATACTTTATATGGTTTACTGTAAGTTTTTATTAAGAAGTTAATCTTTAAGATTTACTAGACTTTTCTTTTAAGAGGATTTGATCTAAATTTTCGAAAAAAGAAAAAAATTAAAAAAAAATTGTAAAAAAAAATTAATTTGATTTAGTTTAGCTTTAATTAAACTTGTTCTTCCTAATTAACACTTTTCCTATGGCATGTTGCTCTTTAAATTGGCTGTATAATAAAAGGTTTTATAATTATAAGATAATAAACTAGTAGAATTTATAAATCTACACAATCTAAAATCAAGAGATGCTCCAAAATTTTATATTTTAAGAATTTTTGCAAATGCAAAGATTATTAGTAATACACTAATAGTTTTTATTAGTATTGTAATGGTTTTACATTTAAAAAAATAATTGATATTTAGCAACTTTTACACTTCCTTGAATATAATAATTTTTGTATTGATTTTCAAATTTTATTTTTAAGCTTCTTTTATTTAATAGGTTTTTTCAGTTTCATTTTGTATTTCAATTTTGAATATTAATTTTTAGTCTACTTTTGATGTGTAAGATATAAAAAGCAATAAATATAAGTACTTTGTAATATAAGCAATCCGTTACAAAGTGATATATAAGAAATTGAAATTGCAAATATAATAATTCAATTAAATGGTTAATATTTTGAATTATTAGCTTATGGGGAAAATGGGTAAGATTTTAAGTTAATTTTTAGGTTTTTTACAAATATTTTGTTCACCAAAACTAATGCAAAAAGCTTGTTACATAAATAAAGAGCTACAACTTTGCCATAAAAAGTTTGTTTGTATAATGAACTTTAGTGTCCTTTGATTAAATAAAAAAAAAATCATGTGGATTTTTTCTAAATCTAAATTTAATTTGCATATATATTTAAATTATTTGCATGTATGGAAATTTTTAGATTTGCTCTGATGATGGATGACGCGTTGCAAAATTCAAACAAGAAAAAAAAAATTTTTGTGTGTATGTATTGGAACCTTTCAAAAATCTTGTTGGAAGTTATTAACACAATAAAGTATCTTTTTAATAAATATATACTATTATTTTGCGCTAAATAAAGGGTATTGAAAAAAAAATTAGAATTATTTAACATCATTTGCTTTGATAAAATTTATTATATGTATGCAATAGTAAACAATCTTTGAAAGATATTTCAAACTATGATTTTTCTGTAAGAGCGGTTGGTTCTGTGATGGACACAGCTTATTTTTTTATTAATTTTTTAATAAATAAAACAAAAAACTTTCTAATTATCATTAATTAATTAATAAGACTCTAATAATGAGTCTTCTAAAGTCATTTTATTTCTGAGATTTTCTTATTACTTATAAAAGATATAGAATATCAAAAGTGTTGAATATTACCATTATTTAGAATAGTACCTTTTAATAAAAAGCTAGTCTTGAAAGATCCAGGTAAAACAATTTCAGAATAAAGTAAAAATAAAAGGGGATTATTAGGACCAAATACCTTAGTTCGTAATCGAATTTTAATATGCAATTTTTCACTCCCTACTACAGAAAGAATTTTAATTTAAATTCAAAATATATTTTAATAATTCAACTGAAAATTTTTATCTTACAATTCATCAGTTGAATTATTTATCTTGAGATTGATTCCATTTAAATCAATCCCCAAAAAATTTTAAATGATTATTATAGATTGTTCTGATTGTATCTATTGAAAAATAAAATGAAAACTTTTTTTATTTTAAAGAAAATTTTGATTGATTTCCATTTTGTTTTTTATTATATTGTGGTTAGGTATTTGATTTATTAATAAAATATTTTCGTGAGATGATTATCTTTTTATGAAATGAATATTAAAATAAAAGAATTTTATCTTAAGATAAACAAAAAAACAAAAGAATTGATGAAAATAAAATTGTAATTTGATGATTTGTAAAAATAATATTTGTTATTATATTCAATAGGATGGAGCTTTTGTTTTGGTTTGAAAGTTAATCTATCATCAATTTAAATTTTTTTAAAAATTTAATGTACGATAAATTTAAAGTAAATCTTTATAATAATTTTAAAAATAAAATTTAAGAAATCATTTATTTAAAAATAAAATTTGAATTTCCATGAAAGGCATTGTATAAATTATTATACTGGTTCTTGTCTTCAAGTTAAACAATTCTGAACTAAATTTACATAATATTTAAGTATAACCCTTTATTTAGTTAAGCTAATTTTTAAATTAATAATAAAAACGAGGAGGAGTGTAGTAGAGTAGACTGTGTCAACTCTGGGATACCCGTATGACCGTAACATATACATTATATCATCCGGTTAATTACTTTTGGCAAAATTTGAAACATTCAGCTTTATTAGGTGTAGAGTAATGCTTATATAAAAGAAGGAGTTGTATGGCAGCTACTCGAACCCTTTGCAGTAGACCAACCAAATTTTGCAGTAACTTTGGCCATTACACTAAACTATTTTTAGCAAAATTTCAGACACCCAGCTTCATCAGGTGTAGTGTAAAGCTCATATAAAAGAAGGAGTTGTATCGCAGGTACTCGAACCCTCTGCAGTAGACCAACCAAATTTTGCAGTAACTTTGGCCATTATACTAAACTACTTTTGGCAAAATTTCAGACACGCAGCTTCCATAGGTATAGAGTAATGCTCATATAAAATTAGAAGTTGTATGGCAGGTACTCGAGGACCAAAATGGCTGAATTTAAAACTCGATTCCGTTTTTTGCATAAAAACGAATTTGTGAAAATTTCATAATCCTAGCTCCTTTACTTTTTGAGTTATCGTGATAACGGACGGACGGACGGACATACATGGCTAAATCGATTTATTTTTCGATTCTGATCCGATCCATACACTTGAGTCTATATCTACCCCCCCCCTCCTTCTCTGCGTTACAAACGTAATGGCAAATTTATTATACCCTTGGACTATATAGTCATACGGGTATAATAAAAATTTTAAAGTAATTTTGCCAAAAGTCATAAGTCTTGTGTAATATTTTATGGTCAATTATCATACAAAATCTGGATTATCTAGTGCTGCTGTGAGATTCGAATAGCTTACAGTCAACCTTTTAATTCTTTTCATGCGTAAACTAGGATACAATTAAGTTGTGTATTTGAAATTTAATAATAATAATAATAATAATGTTTGTAGGTGTATCTCAGGGTTGAAACATAGTCTACTTTGCTTTCTTCTTCTTTTCTTAAGAAATTTGAGCTTTGATAGGCAGTTTGTTAACAGTATATAAACAATTTTTCACTGTTTTGTTTTTACTGAGGATATGAGAAGCTTCAAAAGCTACCTTTAGGAGCAAAGCAAAGTTCCTACATCTAGTGTGCAACTCTAATTGGTGTATTTAATCACAACTTTAAACTAAATTTTTGGAATGGAATCTGTGATACAAATGTGCAGCTTGGTTTCAAAGATAGGGATATGATAGGATTTTTGGGGATGAGGAAAATTAGATGGGATATTTAAAAGAAAAATATACCAGAAAGATAACAAATCCTTTTAGATCCGTAAGAATCATGTTAATCATCATATTAGATTATATTTCAGATGCAAGATTAATTAAGGTTGTAAATTGGGTGAGTATGCCTTATTAATATTCTTCGGTTTCATTGTATTAAATAATCATTAAAATCAGTACAAATCTCTATCAGTACATTTTGTTTTATAATAATTTTTAACTACTGTCATTTTAAAATTAATGAAATTTGAAATAAAAAGAGTTCTAGCAACTATTAATTAAAAAACTATTAATATTTTTTAATTAATAGTTGCTAGAACTCTTAAGTCATAATTTAAGGCAAGAGTCACATTTTTTTTGTAAGAAGTTCTTTGAAATAATATTTTCCTAATTTAATTTTTCTTTTTAAATTATACAGCTCGTTATAAATTTACTGTTCAGATTTATGTTTTTATAAAAATCTTAAGATATTATTTAATTGAAAATGCATTTCTTTTAAAACTTTTCAGTTAATTAAACATTAAGGAAAAAAAATTTTTTTAAAAGAATATTTTTGAGTTAAATTTAGTTCAAGAACTGCACTAGTTATTTCAATTTTGATGATTTATAATTATTTTATACAATTAAAGAAGTTATTATAACTTTGATTTATTCTTTAACAAATGAGGAAAAAATTAATAAAAACAATTTGAAAAAATTGCAGTTTTGAAGTTTTAATAAAAAGAATTATTATATGTTTTTTAAGAACCATTCAGTTTTTTCTTCAATTATCTTTAAAAAAGTTACGTAGATGCGGAGTTAAATACTTCGAATTTGTTAAACACTTTCTTATGAAATATGTTACTTTGCGGAGTAAAACGATTCCTTTCATTTGTTTTTGCAACCTATGTTTTCCATTGGCAAATATAAAAGACGAATTTTACCAATCGATTGTTATAGTGACTTGTGGGGAATGGTTAAGGGAATATCTACAAATTATAATCTGTTTCAGGACAATTCCATAGTGGTGAAATGCTTTTGCATGTAATTTAAGTTTTGACTACTTTAAATATTTTTCAATACTGCAACTAAAGATAGTCTTATGAATATCAAAGTTTAATATATTACATTTAGTTTTAATACTATAAGTCAAAAGGGTATACAAAATTTGCCATTACGTTTGTGACACAGAAAAAAAGAGGGGTTAGATAGACTCAAAGAATCGGATCAGGATCGAAAAAAATCGATTTATCTATGTATGTCCATGCGTCTGTCCGTTCGCACGAATAACTTAAAAAATAAAAAAGCTAGGATTTTGAAGAAATTTATTTATTCAGCAGTTTGCCCACTTCTTCTTTAATAAGGAGTTTTACTCTATATCTAATAAAAAAGGGTGTCTCAAATTTTGCTAGAAATAGTTAAATTTTATGACCAAAGTTTGTGTAAAGTTTATTCGGGGTAGTGTAGTGGGTTCGAGTAGTTTCAATACAACTTCTTTTTTTTTATATGAGCATTACTATTCATCAATAGTAGTTAACTTTATTGACCAACGTCTGAATAAAATAAAGTTTGTGGAGTGGAAGAGGTTTGAAGAACTGACTTTCAACTTATATTTTATTTTGTACATTACTGAAAGCTTAATAAGTTATGCATTTAAAATTTAGTGAAAAGTAATTAACCATATAATATAGTGCTGATATTATGTTCATACGGGTATCCCAAAGTTGACACAGTCTACTCTATTACACGCTTCCTTGTTTTTTTTGTAATAGAAAAATTAAACTTAAAACCCTTTTGGGTTTAGTCAAAAGAATATTACAGTATTTCAGTACAATTAAAATAAACACAAAAATAAGTTTATATCAACCTCGTTATTACAAATTTTTCCTTTTCAAAATATTTTGATATTTATCATTTTTCAAATTATGAAAATTTTGAATACTGTAACTCTGCAATTAGCACGTCGTTTCTTAATCGAGTAAAATAAATACAATCTTTCATTTTTTGTTAAAAAATTAAATTATACTTTAGTTGATAGATCTGGCTAAAGTTTGAAGAAATTTAAATTTAAAGCCATACTGAATAAACTAGAACACCTTCTTAACCTTATATTGAAGATCAGTAGAAGTAAAAAAAAACTTAAACCATTTCTCCATTCTTCTATTCACGAGATAAAAAAAGCCTCAAGTACCTTTTACAAAGCATGAAAAAAAACTGAAATTATTGAAAAGCCCTCTGTTGAGCAAATTATACGTTACAAAATGTAAAAGTATATTGTGTTATTAGAATTATTTGTAATATGTATGAGGTTCCTAACACGATGGATATTAGATACCTTTTTCTGTACCGATTAAGATTATAAAATATATAATACTATTAATTTCAAATAGAGTTACCAACTCCGTTACAAAAGTATAAATATCAAATAAAGTTACCAGCTCGGTTGCTTAAGTTGTATATGAATCAGAATACTTTCGAGAAATAGGAATTGTTAAATAAGTCTCTTCACATGCATACTAGATCATAATATTAGTATTCAAAAAAATTTTCTATTGTGGTTCTTTAACTAATTGTTATTGTGAATCAACCTGTATATACAATAGGTTTCCAGAGTAACCTGTTGTAATTTTAAAGCCTTCCTGCCGTTTTTAAATATTTCTAAACTGTACATTACTCTCATCACAGCTTCTTGTGTAAAGTTTGCGTCTACCAATTAACGAATGTAGTATATATATATATTTTGCAAATTTTTTTAGATCATCTTTTATAGCTTCTTTGTTCCTTCTCCTTTAAAAATGCACTACACCAAACTAGAAAATGTAGATTAGGAATCGAGTACAACTGGGGATTACTGTAATGTTTTGAAGTTTTATATGGATAATGCGATGGTTCTATGTTTATATCCCCATTATATTTTATACATTCAATATATATTGTATTATTTTATTGTAAAATATATAATAATAAAAATATATACCAAGATTTAATGAACTGTGTATATAATTATAATATTCTGTTTCGTAATCTATTTTTGATTTACATAATTTTGATTATTATGTAAATCTTATGTTCGTTTATAGATTTTTATTTTATATAGGTTAACGATCTCAAAATGTAAATTATATACTTTCTTTTTGTTATATAATTGCTCTTTGCTTGAATCTTGCTTTTATTAAGAAAGCTCTGTTAAATATGAATGGAAAAAACTTATGCTTAAAATCATTGGAATTAATTTCGTTGACAAAGAATAAAAGAATAATCCGTTTCTTTAAGAAAATTCCTAGGAAAAAATTCTAGGAAAAAAACTTTGAATAAGTTTTCAATTGAGCGTATAGTGTACAATATAAATAGAAAATCTTAAAATATTGTCTGTTGAACCTATAGATATCATTCTAGTTTTTTGGGTATAAATGAATTAAATTTGCACTAATCACATTTTTTTAATAATTTAAAAAAAAGGTTATAGAACTTGTTATTTTCGTAACAGAATTAATTAATTAATAAAGAATTTTTTGACAGGATCAAATTTGAGTTAGCCTAAGAATCAAAATGTATTAATTTAAATTTTTAATGGAATCACATAAAGCAATTAATGAAAATTTTTTTAGTTAAACTCAAATTAACTCTTTAGACGTCGATTGTAGCTTTTATTCAAATGCATAAAGTCAACTTTTATGTAAATGATTCCTTAAGAATAAATTCAGTTACAAAAGCTGTAATTGGAAATGTCACACCAAGATTAAATGCAAAAGCATTTGATCATCTACTACATGTAGTGTGACAACAATGTTTTTGTCGTATTGCTCTTAGACTTTTGAAGCGAATATCATTTGACGTTTATCATTTGACATGATTAAACATAAAAATAAAAATTGAAATAATACATACTTAGAAAAATAAAATGAAATTTGACATTCCTGGTGTAATGGTTGGTGAATTATTTAAAAAAAATTTTTTTTGCATTCATCTACTGATAATGGAAATTGGACATTTTGCTAAATAATTTTTCTATGTACTTTCTTCTCACCAAATACTCGATTTTACTGCAAAAATAGTAATCGGATTGTGTTATTAAAAATTACAATATTTAAATTAAGCTACGTTTACGATTAGACAATAGTGCAACATTTTCCATTACAGCTATTTTTAAAATTTTATTTTAAATATTTTAAAAAACCAATTTTATTATTTTCCTGAATGGTTGATTAGTTTTTAACAAAATAGTTCCAATGATATGCTTCATTTCTTTCTGTTTGTGATTGAAAAAAATTCTGAAAAAATTTTGAAATCTGAGCTCTGAACAAAGCATGAACAGAGTATATTCAGAGCTCTCAGATTAAATAAAAAACACGATTTGAATAAATTATCAATTTTATTTTAGTTACGTTTTATATTGTCAAAAAATTTAATTTAAAATGGATAATTTAAAATAAACAAAACATCTTGATTCTTATTTTACAAGTATAATCTTAAACAAACGTCAAAATGTCTTTGTACTTTATTTTGCTCAGCCGAAATTTGTGAACTGACTGCGCTCTGATTTAAAAATCAAATTCAAATCACAAGTTCTGAGCGCTCATTGCTAAAAAAAACAATTTTTTTTGAAAGTTCATGCTCTGTCCAAATTTATAAAAAAATAACGCCTACAGTATGTGATAAATGTTATTGAAAATTTAGTATGAACAATGTTTTCATAAATTTAAACAGCATTTAAGTGAATTATATGTCACATCAAAAATAAAATTTGCAAATGCTTTATATACAGTGCTCAAATTACATAATAATTCAATTATAATAATGATGTAGCAATGATTAAACTAATAATGATTAAAATTAAAATTCTATAAATTAATTTGTCAAACATTGATATGATTTAAGTATCAATAACTGGGATGATTCTAGAGTAGCCAAAAACTTTTTTTATTTATAATTTAAAACTCAATTTAAAGTATTTTTGTTAACAATTTTAATGATGAACGCTTTAAAAATTCAAATAGTCATTTTATCATTGTCTATATTTACACCCTTCCCACCCTTCTTTAAGAACAATTTTAAGTTAACATAGATTTATTTTTTTTAAATAAATCAGATATATATTTGTGGTAATAAAGATGGTTTTGGTTTTCTTAATTAATATTCTGATGAATTATTCAAAATTCTTTTTTTTTAATTTTTGTAGAAACTTTTATTTTATCTTGCTTTTGTCTATTTTATTTCGAGAATTTTTTCTTTAGACATGGCCGGATAACATCAGTAAGTTACAAATAGAATCAGATTTAGACTTATACACAAAATAAAAAAAATGTTTAAAAGTTTGTAAAAAGTTAAACAAGATTTACAAAGCAGAAAAATTCATCAAAAGAATGATAGATTCTTTAGTATTGAACTTTTTTTTATTGTTCCATTTTGTTCTGATTTATCAATTAACTTTAACATAAATCGTGCTTAGAATTGGAATTTTGTAGGTTAAAGTTGTATTTTTTGAAATTATGTTACAATTTTTAATTTATTTACATTTGATTTGTAAATACCATAGTCTCGAATTTTGGGACTATTGTAAGAGAAGAGAAGAATATCACTAGACGGAGACAACCTTATTTACATCTAAAATTTTAGTGGCTTTTAAATTCTTAAACGTGCACATTGTAGTTATTAGAGTTATTTATGATAAAATTTTTATTTAATGGTTAAAAGCTTCAGGTGCAATTCATTGGGACTTTTCGTTATTTTTTTTTTAGTTTTTAATCCGTTGTAGTTTCAATTTCAGGGAATTGGTTTTCCCAATTATAACGACCTAATTTTTCGTTCCCAAGACACAGGAGCTGCTTCTTCTTCGGGAGTATTTTCGGGAGGAGCTTATTAGTTTTAAATCAAATTTATAAAAAATAACAATTTATACGCAAATACTAAGATTTAAAAAGCTCTTAATAGAATGGATTTATCGTATTATTAGGGGTTGTAATTTATTTAAAAAGAAGTTGTGTGGCAGCTACTCGAACAAACCCACAATATACTAACTAAATTGTGCACCAACTTTAGCCATAAATTTAAATTGCTTTTGACAAAATTTCAGATACAAAACTTTATTAGGCTAAGATTAATTCTCATATTTAAAGAGCTTGTGTGAAAATTACTAGAAACCATTGAGTAAATGGATAGGATTTCAGTAAGGATGGTGGCACTTCCATAAAAATTAGTTTGTGAAAAAATCAGAAACCTATCTCTCCAAAACTATCTCTCTGTCTTTAGTATGGAAAATTGAATAAACCCTTTGAGCATACGTTCATGCTGTTATTTAACTTAATTTAATATCAGGAATTAAAAGTTATTTTGAACTAAATTTTTATGGATCCGATTTTAAATGTCTTGTTCTAAGCATTTTATAATTTGTAATATATGTATAACTTTTTACACCTTGTTTATTGAATGGACTAAACTTTTTCACCAAATTAGATTTTCACCATAAACAAATTTGATGAAATCACTTAGAAATTTCACATAATAATTAAAAAATGTCGAAATATGCAAACGTTTTTAAACTAAATTAATTAAGTTTGAAGATATTATAAATTAAGAGTGGAGTTCCATCCCGAGTACCCTCATTATATCCTCGATTTTCTTTCCTAACTGCTCTTGGGAGCTTCGAGCTTCCAATTAAAATTCTATTAATTAATTTGTCAAACATTGATATGATTTAAGTATCAATAACTGGGATGATTCTAGAGTAGCCAAAAACTTTATTTATTTTAATTTAAAACCCAATTTAAAGTATTTTTGATATCAATTTTAATGATGTTTTAAAATATGAATGTGTATCCGTATTAATTTCATATATAATTTTATACTAATAAAATATTATATTAATAATTTACTAATAAAAAAACCTACATAATTATTTTGTATGCAACCTATTTATATTGCAATCATGCAAATTTAATAATAAAATTATTATATTAAAAATATCAAATCATTTCATTAGAAAAAAAATACTTAAAGTATACGTTTTTATTTTAACAATTAAAATTATATTAAAATATAATTATATATAAACTTAATACTAATAAATAGTGTTAAGGACCTATATATGTATATATTTATTTTAAATATGGAAAAAATATAATGATTTATTAAAACTGAATTCATTTTATAAAATTATATAATGAATTTATTCTATATTTACTTTTATATTTAATTATGAATAACCTAAATTTTTAATTATAATTTAAATTAAAAAATATTTGGGTTAATATTAACTGATATATTATGTTATGACATAGAAAATCTAATGAATATAGAGTATGTGATTGTATATGGAAAGTGTGAAAAACACTCAGATAAAAATTTATTAAAAAATCTATTTTCAATTATTTAAATATGAAAACTCTATTTCATTCAATAGTTATACTATTTTACTATTAAGTGGTGATATTAATAAGTGATGATTAGTATAAAAATTTTTATATTTCGGATTTTGGAAGATGTTCATAAGGGTGCAGGGTCATAACTCCCAGGCAGACTAGGAACTAATTAATTACATTTAGAAGTAATTATAATTGAATGGATAAAAATTAATTGAAATAAAGTAATTTTAGAAAGTTAAATGTGATTAATTTATATTAATATTCAATTACTTATAAATTTTATTTATTTAAATATAGAAAAAGATATTTTGTTAACCAATAATTAACATATTTTCAAATTTTTCTTCTTAAATAACAATAAATGAATATAAACGATAATTTTTATTAGCTTTTAACAAAACTAATCTTTCAAAATTTGTGTCATTTAATTTTGACGGCGAGGAATTGACACTATTCCAGAAAAGAGAATAGTCTTTCGATTGGACCAGAAAATGCCAAAAGAGTCTTTGAGAAAATGCTCAAATATTCTTAGCATAGTGAAATACTTATTCAAGCATCCTAATGATGCATCTATACAAATTAAAAAGCATGTTTTAAAATTGATGTTGAGATTAAAACTTCAGAAATATCTAAAAAGTTAAAGAGAATTGTAATTGAAATCTTTGTAATTGAAATTTACCTCAGTCGGCTCCCAGGGTTATATGACTAATTTAGTTGGACATAAGTCCCGAAGGGACCTTTGACTCATTTTTAAATATTTACGTGAAACATAAGTCCTTTGACAAGGCAGTTATAACTCTATTTACTAATTTTTGAGTTATAATATCATAAAACTAAAATTGTGTGATTGAGTTGAATTTTATTTTGAAATAATTTCTGAAATAGGTGCCACTTATATGAGTCGAGTCAAAACTCTCAGGGTCATTGGTCCTTCTGGGAATTGTTGTTCGTTGCTACATTGCTTGTTTTTAAATATTTTTATCCTGCTCTTGTTAATAACATGAATCTTAGTTACATAAATAAAATAATTACTAAATCGTTGTAATATATTGGATATCATGTACTCAATAATAAATGAAAATTAATACGAGACACAAAAAAAATTCGAAAGCTTAATCTAATTGAAAAATCAATATTATTTATTGGAATTGATTACCAGTCGATTATATGAGAAAAAACTGAGTGGAAAATACTGGAAAAAAATTACCTACAAATTATTTGTTGTTTTGGAACATGTAGGACATCGATACAAATTTGTTAATTTAATACTAATGTAGTATAATTATATCATTATAACCACAACATGAAAAACAAATGTAGTTGGTGTACGGCAGGTGTGCAATGTGTTATATTTTATTATATTTTAATCGTGTTTCTCTTTTATTACATGTAGGTAAATCACGTTAATTCTATTTTTTTTCCTAAATCAATGGATTTTAGAAAATCCTAAAAGAAAAAAGTTTTTCAGGTAATTAGAATTTATTTTATATGCGGGTACTTTTCCCTATTAGTTTTGAATTACAAACTTTATTTTGTTCCAATTTAGAAATTAATTCAATTATTATAAAAAAGGGGAGTAAAATCTAGAAGAGTTTTCTTTTATTGTGATTAGAAATGAAAATGTTATTTATATGTAGTAATTCTACTACATACGTGAAGCCAAAAAATAATTTTAGTATATCTGCAAGTTTTGTTCTGTTTATATAATAAAATGTTAACTCAAAGCTAAAATCAAAATTATACTAAAAAAAATATTTTTTAAATAAAAAAGCTCAGTTAAAACGAGCTGATTTGAGTCGCGCTCAATTCAAGCTCAACTAAAAATTTAATCTTATTTATATAGCTGAAACTATTGCTAGCTCAAAATTTGAAATGAGTGAAATTTGAGCATCTCACAACTTTGCTATTACAGGAAGTGAAGTAATAAAGTAATTGATCCTTTATAAATTAATAGCTTTTCTTTTACTACTCTTATATATTTTTGGGAACAAGAAGGTTTTTAAGAAGTTTCTAATTTGTACGATTTGATTAAATTGAGTTTTATTGTTTTATTATTACTGCATGTACAGTGTCTCCACTTTTTTTCTGATTTCGTAATTTCTTTCGTAATTCCGTCAAATTTTAATTTTAAATTTCCAAAGTCAACTGCACCTTTAGCCAAATGAATGATATTATACTTCTAAGTATGCCTACGCAGTATGTTGGGTAGGGATGCAAAGTACACGGAAGACCAATTTGAACGTGCTTATTTTTTATAAGAGTTTTTGTTTGTTTTAATCTATAAATTTTTCACAAATCTCTTAAACCAATTTCTGCACTCTTGTCGATTATTATTTGCTGCCTATGGGTGAAGTTTTCATCAATTTACAGACTGCAGATTGTGAGCACTGTATTAATCTGTAAATCTGATATATCTCCTATATCATGTTACATGAACGATAAATTTTAATCCATTAGTTAATTCAAGAGTTTATGCTCATAAACCATGTAGTAAAACATTGCAGTAGAAATGAAACACTGGAAATAAGAAATGGAAACACTGTTTATCGTGTCACTGACCAGTTAATTAGCATAGAAAAATTTATTTGGAATTCAATTAACTAAAAAATCCATACTAATACTTGATGAATCTAATTGTATTTAATAATTACCGAGTATAAAATTACAAAAAGAAGGAAACATGTTTGTACTTATGTCACGCATTAAGTTTTCTATATTATATAAATTAAACAAATAAATGGTTTTTATATACTCAGCCACATAATATATAAATATATAAAATAGATATGAATATACATTTTTAGACATATTAAATTCATATTATGTATATAAAAATAAAGTAATAGAAAATATTTTGTAATATGTACTTAAAATTGCATAAGTCTGATTAGTTAAATTCAAATAATTGAATAGATGATAGTGACTATGTTGCTGAGTATTTTGGAATTTCTTAGGTTTGATGAAGTGTCATAAGAACCCAGGCTATAATGCATTTGGGTTGCATACTTTCAAACTGCGATAAAATATAATGTACAAATTATAAACAAATGTGAGGAGCAATTTTTGAAGCATGCGTCAAAATCAGAGTGAAATTCGAGTGAATTCAAAATCAGGCTTTGAAAATATTTTTCAAACGGGATCTAGACTTAATGAATTCACATTTCTAGAAGTTTGAAGGATTCTAATATATTTTTTTTTTTGTCTTTAATACATATTATAAATTATAAATTTTTAATTTTTATATTGATTAAATCAAATACTTAATATAGTTGGTACACATTTTCTTTTAGCCTAAAATTATGCAATATTTTATTTGAACTATCTTTACCTTACAATTTTTCCTTTTACTTTAGCAATTTAATGAGGAGTTCGACTCGGTATGCGAATGAGAAAGGACGTCTATTCCTGTAACTAAAATATAAATAAAAATTATATATAAAAAATTTTCAAAAACTATATACAAAAATAATAAAAAAAAAAAAATATTAAAATTTATTTAAAAACAATTCGAAAACAAAACAAAAAAAATTTAAATAATTTGTAATCGGTAGTTCACTTCTTAATTAGATTCCCTAAAAGGGATCTTAATTATGGAGGCGAATGTGTTAAGTGAAAATAATTTAAACACAAATAAGTTAAAAGAATCAATAAACGTTAAAGTGAATGAAATATTAAATAAACCGATACAGAAAATGAAAAAAGAAAAGCGCGAGAAAACAAACCGCGAATTAAAATTAATTATTGCAAAATTGAAAAGTGAATTAAACCGGCTAAAACAAAAAAATAATGCTGATGAAGGAACGAGCACCAATCAAAATCAATTTGAGCTATTGATGGATATAGCTGATGAAACAGACAGTAGTAGTGATGAGTCAAATAATGAAAATGCTAATGACGATGAGGAGAATGTCATAAAACTCACAAAAGTTAATGCTGAAATAAAAAATAATATAGAAAAAAAAAATGAAGAAAATATAAATAAAAATAATTCTAGAAATAATATGGATAGAAATTATAAAAAATTCCAAATGCCGCCAATTAGCGTGTTCAAAACAGATTCCAACATACTAAAAAACACGATCAAAAATAACCTAAAAATAATTAATTTTCTCATAAAAGATATAAATGAAATGCACATTGTTATCTATACGAACTGTTTAAACGACTATTCCCGTATTTGCGAGCTGCTAAAAAAAACAAATACAAATTATTACACATACACACCCAAAAGTGAAAAAAAAATTACCTTGGTAATGAAAGGGCTAAACAGTAGATACACTTGCGAAGAAATATTAGAAAGTCTAAAAATGAATGAAAACGAAAATATTCAATTTGAAAAGGTAACACGACTCACCACAAAATACTCAATAAATAACAATATAACATTACCTCATTACATTGTACAAGCTAAACCAAATAGTTCTGTGAATGAAATAATGAAAATTAGAGCACTGGATCATCATATAATTAAATGGGAAAATTTACACAAAACACAAGAACTTCAATGCACTAGATGCCAACGTTTTTCACACTCGGCAGCAAATTGTAACATGGACTTCCGATGTGTGAAATGTGGAAAAAACCATACTCCAGGTGAATGCGAAATTAAGAAAGAAGATCCTAAGGAACGGCTGTTTTGTATACTTTGCAAAACCAATGGACATCCAGCATCTTTTAAAGGCTGTCAAGAGCATCAGCAACGAATTAAAAAACGAGAAGAGCTTCAAAAACAACTAAAAGAAAAAATAGCAGATAAACATATACCTTCCATTAAAGTAAATCCAAATATGACGTACTCTAATGTAGTAAGAAATTTAAATAAAAATAATAGTACTAACCTCAATAAAAATAACACTAACCTCAATGAAATCCAAAATAATACTAACCAAATCAATACTAACCAAAATACAATTTTAGAAGAGATAAGAAATAGTATTAAAAATTTAGAAAAAAAATTTAACGATAAAATAGATCATATTTATGAAATATTAAATATACATCACACAAAATAATTCATAATTACTCACTCCAACAACAATTACATAGATTTAAAATTAATTAGTGTAAATGTAAATTCTCTCATTTCTATCGATAAAAAGCTCTCTCTTATGCACTTTATTGATAACAATAAACCTGATATATTATGCTTGTCCGAAACAAAATTAAAAAAAAATAACCACATGTCTTTTGACAATTATAATATAATAAGAAAAGACCGAAATTGGTTACCAGATGGTGGCGGTGTTGCCATATGTATTAATAAAAAAATAAAATTTGATATAGTTAAAAATAATATTTTTAATAATTTTATATGCATTGAACCATGTATTATAGAAATAAAATTAAAAAATAATTATAAATTGTACATTCTGTCGGTTTATGCTTCAAATCATAGTAGTTATAAATTTATTGAAGAATTTGAAAAACTTTTTTATATTTTAGATTTAAAAAATCCAAACAATTTTTATATTATTACTGGTGATTTCAACGCGAAACATCAAACATGGCACAATTCGAATAATAATAATAGAGGAATAAAGCTTTATAAATGGTTAGAAAGAAATAGAATATTATATAAATGTAAATTAAATGTCACAGATTCACCAACACTTCCACGTGCAAATTCTTACATCGATCTTATTCTGTCTGATGTGAGAATTAATATCAAATACAGCAACAACCAAAATAAACTTTGTACTCTTCCATACGATAGCGATCATAAAGCTATATTATTTCCATTTGTTATAAAAAAACAAGAACTTTTAAACCAGGAGCTAGCAGATAACTTTAGATATAATTTTAACGAAACTAATTGGAATAAATTTAAAAAAAATTTAGATAAAAATTTAGATATAGAGTATAGGAATAGCACTAAAATAATAGACAATCGCAACTTAAATATAGATGAAATAGATATCCACCTTTTAAAATTAAATCAAGTAATTACAAATACCATAAATGAAACAGTACCAAAAATCAATAACACAAAAAACACCGTTAAAAAATTTTATTCAAATAAACTAAAATTCTTATTAAAAAAAAAAACTTCATTAATGAACGACATGCATAGAATATACAAACAACGGCTCGATTTTACTACCCAAGAAATCCGAATACTCAAAAGTCTATTAAACAACATAAAAACTTTAATAAAACAACAAATAAATATAGAAATTAACAATTACTGGCAAAACAGATTAAAAAAAATAAAACCTCAAAATAGAAATATGTTCCCAGAAATAAATAAATTATTTAGAGCAAAAAATAATAGTAACATAAAATATATATATATAGATCCCCAAGATTCGAACCTGCTTATACAAAATAACGTAGATATCTCCAAACTAAACACTAGTCTCGATAACAAATATATAATAAAAGAACCAAAGGATATCTATAATGTTTTAGGATCTTACGTTGAAAAAACTCACAAAACAGACATAAGCCAATACAATAATTTTCACTTACATATTATAAATAAAGTTCATCTGTTTAAAGAATATAATAAAAATAATAGGCTTAACAAAATAACCCAAGTAAATTTTAACAATAACAATAGATCTTCCAATATTAACACAAATAACAACAATTTCTGCAATTTTAACACATTAAGTCAAAAATTCACATTACTCAAAAATAAAACATCGTACGGTGTCGATCAGATTCCAAATATAGTTTTAAAAAATTTAAGTTCGAAAATCATATCAAAATACGTCATATTATTTAATAATTGTCTAAATCACGCTTATTTCCCTACAATTTGGAAAAAGGCCAAAATATTAGTTT
Organism: Dolichopus griseipennis; assembly: GCA_963082915.1. NCBI lineage: Eukaryota > Metazoa > Arthropoda > Insecta > Diptera > Dolichopodidae > Dolichopus > Dolichopus griseipennis. Next base: position 57,377,860 of record OY720443.1, read on the forward strand.
TTAAAAAGCCAGGAAAAGATCCAACAAACCCAGCTAACTACAGACCAATTAGCTTAACGCCAAATATAGGGAAAGTGTTTGAAACACTCATAAATGATAAGATAATAGAGTTTTCAGTTAATAAAGAACTTATACCAGAGAACCAGTTCGGGTTTAGACATAAACATGGAACAATCCATGCAATCACAAAACTAACTTCTGACATCTGCTGGTACATTAATAAAAACTATGGCGTTGGTGCTTGCCTGGTAGATTTGGAAAAAGCATTTAACACTGTATGGTTAGATGGCCTAACTTACAAGCTCTTGAAATATAAATTTCCAAAAAACTTAATTACAATTATAATGAATATGACATATGAAAATGAATTTTTTATTTATAACAGAAATAGTCGGTCAGAGAAAATTTTTAGAGTAGAAAATGGACTTTTACAAGGCACCGTAAATGCCCCAATTCTATTTTCAATTTATATTGCTGAATTACTTAAATTACTAGAACAGATAAAGGGTAATAATTTTTCAATAGCTTTTGCAGATGACATTATTATATACGATGCAAATAAGACCGTCGAGCAAATCAAAACTAAAGTTCAAAAAATGTTTAATATTATAGTTGATTATGCTAAAGTTTGGAAACTTAAAATAAACTATAATAAATGTGAAACGATACTATTCCGAAACACCGTAGATAAAACCAGTAATAATATAAGAAAAAATTGGAAAACATTTTCAATAAGATCACCAGATCGATCTCTATTAACAAATAAAAAAGTAGTTAAATATTTGGGAGTCCAATTACATAGAAATTTACATTATATTAATCACACAAAGCATAATATATCAAATAGTAACAAAGCCTTTATGGCAGCCAAAAAACTGTTTTACAATAAAAACATTAGTAAAAGAGTTAAAATAATTTGTTATCAAACACTAATCAGGCCAACTCTTGTATATGGTGCACCAATATGGTACAACATTAGTGCAAGTTTAATGGAAACATTACGTAAATTTGAAAGAAAGTGCTTAAGAGTATGTACTAATTTTAATAGAAAGCCCGATTCCCACTACAAATATTACTATTCAAACAAATATTTGTACAAGGAAGCCCAAATCATAAGAATCGATAATTTTATAATAAAACTAGTTCGAAATCACTATGATAGAGCACAAAATACTCCAGAAAATGGTTTAATATCTCATATATTCTACCACAATGAGGAGTACATTAAAAAGACTTTGCTCACAGGTTTCATTGCCCCTGAGCATTTCATCTTTTTAGATCAAAAAGGTTACATCCAAAACCAAAATCATGTCCCTCTGTTATATCACTATAATAGAAGGGCTACATGCAAGGTTATAGATTTTCATCCGGGCAATATTAACGGAGTAAATTTAAAATATGATATGTCTATACCAGAAAAAGACAAATCAGTAAACAAAAACCATTGGTGGCTAGATAACTCCAATTAATTAGCATTAAGTCATAGACACAATTAATTTTTAGCTAGGTTAAGTATTTTAAGTTAGATTAAGCTAGGCTAAGTTTTTATATTAAAAAAAAAAAAAGCAGAAATTTGGTTTTAATACTCTGAATTTTCCAAAAAAAGATTATTAAAAAAATTGTTAAATGTCAATACTACTTAGATATTTAGGAATAAAATAATTAATAAAATTAACAATAAAAACAATAGGTTAAGTTTAAATGTTAATCGAATTATATAAAATAAGCTATTTTTCTAAACTTTTATAAGCTAAGATAATTTAAGAATTTTAAAAAAAGAGTAAAATAAAGTTTAAATAAAAAAAAAAAAAAAAAATTTAGCAATTTAATAAATAAATTAGTAATTTTAAAAACATTTTTATGATCCTTTTTGTAAAATTAATAGTTCTTTATTTCAAAATGGAGTGTATTTAATTGTCCTTCAGTTCCCACCTAAGAATTTTAATTTAAAATTAATATTATATAAAGATGTGTAGGCCTTTAAGATTTCTGTATGCGTGGTTATAATGTTTATAATAACTATTAACTTTAAAGTATTACTCATTAAGTCTAGTATTAAATTTTATATCTGAAAATAGAGGACTCCTAAAAATAGAATTAAATTATAAAAAAAAACATTTAATAAAAAATTCTTAAAACTCTTCAGATTAAAACAAAAAAAAAATCAATTCAAAATGGTTTATAATATTTATTCACGTACTCAAAACGTGACAAATGGGGATTTCAGGTAATTCTTGAAATTTTTAACTTTAAGATTAAAGGAAACCGAGCAACTGAAAGCTATTTACAAAAAAAAATAATGTTAATAAAATAAAATTTAATAATAGCAATTACGTTTATTACTACACCCGAATTGAATTGGAACTTATTAAGGTCTAGAGAAGACTACTTTAGATAAAATACAAAAATTATCCTAATAATACTTTATGGTTAGGCAAGTGTCTAGTCTTTGCGTGACTGAAATTTCCTGAAAAGATTTTCTTTAGATTTTAAAAGAAAAACAAACCAATAAAAAATTAATGGATAAATAATTTGCAATTTTTTATTAAAAGGAAATGGAAAATTAAGGAATTTACTTTTTTTTTAGAAAATGTGAAAATTTAAAATATCTGCAATGAATTATTTGAAAATATTCTCTTTTGGATTAAAATTGGTTTTAAGTTTTAAATATTAAAACACCATTCAATTTGTTGAAAATTTATAGGAGTGTAATGGGAATCGGATATATAAAAGGATTTAGAAATTTTTTTAAGGATGTAAAAGGAGTTTTAAGAGAGGAATGATTTAAAAAGACAAATAGGATATCCAGATATCCAGTTTATATAGATAAACTTTGAGGTGATTCACAATCTATATTGCATCCCTTTTTGAGTAAACCATTTTCTGAGTCATGAATTGAGAATTACTATGTAAATATATATAACATCCGAACAATTTATATTGAAATGAATTAAGTTTTAATAATTAATAATGTACTTTTGAAGCAACTTGATCTTTGTATATAGAATATAATAAGGTAAGTACTTTAATAATTTTTCTTAAAACCATTTTTATATCCTGCAATTAAATATTTTTAGTATTATGTAAATATCTGCAATGTTTTTAATATTTTTAAAAGGAGTGGAATAAATTGGAACTATGTAAATTACGAATTTTTTTATTTATATATTATTTTACTTTCTTCATTTCTTATGTTTGCAATATACATTAATGTATTGAACTCCCTTTCAGGTATTTAAACTTCCTTTATTTTGTTAGTAATAACATTAATTGACTTCTAATTTTGCATGATCCTGCAAATAAGTAAGTAATTTAAATATATAAAGTTAAATAAAAAGAAAGTCATCATGTTTTTTAAATTACCTGTAATGTTGACAAGGTCTTAGAATTTAAAATTCGTTTTCAGTATCAAAATGATTCAAATGGTGAATCAACTCAATTACCTTATATAACATTTATTCTTAAAGATATCTAGATTAAAAAGCAGTTATAATGAGAATACACAGCTAAGTTAAAGCTAAATTGCGTATATCGCAATGCGTTGTTAAAACCCAACAAATATTTATTAGAAAATTATTTTTGACTCCTAAATCCTTACTAATGACCTTTCACTAAGTGGTTATAAGCAACTTAATATTTTGCTAATCAAAATTGGATACTAATGAAATTTTTAAAATCCATTTTTTTTTTAGTAGCAACTTAAATTTTAATTTTCTGCGGAGTTGCTCTAAGTTGCTATATATGACTTCAAATTGAAATTTTTAAAATTGTCATTTTATTTTGACAAACATTTGAATTTTTTGTAAGTTACAAACATTCATTAATTTTGTCAGAAGTAGGCGAATTAATTAGTTTTTTGTTTTTGAATTTAAAAATATTTTTTAAATTAATTTATTGTTTGCACCGCCAAACATTTACGTTTACAACGCTATCTATTGGCATTTTGATATAATAAACTGTTAAATTAAAATCAGATTTTAAATTGTCACAATTAAATAAAAAAGTCTATTTTCAATTGTCATTAGTATCATTTTAAAAAGTCAATTTTAAAAGTCTCTGTTAATATTTAAGTTACTGATAAAATAAAGTTGATTTTCGGAGAATGTTATTTGGTAAAGCCCTTTAGTTTTAAAAACCCATTTAATAATTTTTCTAAAAGGATTATTGGTTCACAAGCGAATTTATTTGAGATAAATATTTGATTAGGTATTACATAGAAAAAAATTAATAATTTTATTAATTTTTTATTCTGACAATATATTTTTTTTTTATATTTTGACATTATGCCATTCAATTATTTGACATTTGAATACATAGAGAAAGCGAAAAAATTAAAAGTTAAACAACTTTTTTAATACCTGCGTAATTGCTGTGTAATTGCTGCGTCAGGACTGCGTCTATTGTCGATAATTTCATGTAATTCAATAAATTTAACTTAGTTTGGCAGATAACTACTTGTATAGAGCAAAACGAAAGCGTTTATTGTAAACAGGCTATTAAGTCAATCAGTCAAAACGGTTTAATCAAGCCTACTAGGAATTAGTAAAATTTATGTTATATTTTGTCTTCATACTTAAAGCAAGACTTTGTTTTTAATTTCTGTTATTACTTGTTACTATCAATATATTGTCTAAATTCTGAATCAATTTCCATGCTATATCAATTATAACATTTAACCACCGCTAAAACTAATTTCGTTCCTTTTCACTAATAACTCATTAAAAGTTGGGATTCACGGAAGAATATTTTTCTCTTTAAATCCTTAATGTAACAATGTTAAGAATTTTTGGGAAAAAATTTTTAAAAATTTTCTTCAGTTAAAAAGTAAAAGTAAATTAAACTCATGATTCATGACCCTAATTACTTCTAAAGTTCTATAAGTTAATTATAAATATTATTTAAAAACAAAGAGAAAAAAATAATTAAAAATAATTAATTAAATTTCTCAAATATAGACAAAATATATTCCGTTAATTAAGATAAGGTTTAAAATTTACTGAAGAATGGCAATCATTAGACCTTGTATATAGAATAAATATGAATTAAGGGAGGAAGTTATAATTCAATAAAATGTTGAAGATAAAAAGATTAACAATTTCTTTAATAGAGTGTTATGCTTTGATGATTATTAGAAAAGATTCTTTCTTTTAGTTAATATTTTATTAAAATCTATTAAAAAGAATATTTTAATTATGTAATATAAATAAATAAGATTGGTTATTGTTTTGAAAGATAATGTCATGGTAAACGTTTTTGGTATTCAGTTGATTCAAATTCTTCATTTAATATATAATTTTTATTTATTATTTTTTAAAAAATCGGGAAAACCTGTTTTCGTAACTGACTATAAAATCCTTCCCAAAATATATATATATGCGCAATCGCGCAAACTTGCGCGTCGCCATACATGGGTGCGGTAGCAGATGCAGCAGTTCTCATTGCTTTAAGAGAAGCGCGAAGGGGTATCCTATAAGTTAGAAAAATTAAGAATATAATAGGAATAGGAAATTTTTCAGACTTAGCTCCTTTTTAGCTTAGTACATTCTAACCTTATTCATAGCGTAGTTTTTGTTTTTTATTGTTTTAATAATCTTACATTGTTTTTTGCATTTGTTTTGACATATATTATAAGCATTTATTATTTACTTATGAATCAATCAATGGCATTTATGTGGACGAGGTCCTGACGGAAGTCTTAATCAAAATTAAATGCAGTACTTTTGTGAATTAAATATACTTATGTGTTTGTATTATTGTATATAAAGTTTCAAAAAAATGCACTTTTTTAAAGAAACTAAACTAAAAATCAAAGTAGGCGAATGCTGATTCGGTTTTTTGTTTTTTAATTTCAGTTCATTCCCTTTTTTATTCTTTAAAAAACAATTCAATAATTATATAGAACTTTCGTATTACTATAATTTTTTTTTTGTTAGTAAGAAACTGAAAAAAAAACGTAAAACGGTAAAATTATATAGCAGAAAACTATTATACATTTAATAGTGCATTAAATATTAAAATTGGTTGCATATATTTGTAAAAAGTAAGTGAGTGATGGGTTCGATTGCATGTTGTATTCCTTTTGACGTTTATGTTTTTAGCAGATTTTCAAAAGATTTTGTAAAAATGTACCTATATAGCTTCATTCTCTCCGTCCGTGCGTCTGTTCGCCCTTATGTTTACAAAAACTTTTTCATAATTTGAAATAGAGAAAAGAAGTTTTCACCACGGGTAGTTATTGCAAAAAAAATAATTTCGTAGAAGAACTTTTTTCTCTAGCCCCATCCATTAGAGAGCTAAAGCCCTCCAAAGTCGAAAAAATCCCTATATTTAAATTGTTATAACAACAGTTATGTTAGGTGTATTTTCAATCTGAAAACGGTAAAAGACAGCTGATTTTATAACCTTTATAAAATTTTAAAAGACAGGTGTATAGGATTGCCATACTGTACAAAAATTTACCTAAAATTATGCCACTATATATTTTTTGAAAAAGTAACTTTTTTAAAAAACCCTTGGTTTCTTTCATCATTTGTTATTTCTTTGTTCCACGAGATTTGGGCACAAAAGAGTTCTACTAATGTGTGGTTTTGTGTTGTTTATTCTGTGGTTAGTAATAAATTATATTGTCATGAAATGGCAGCAAAATCAATAATTTAAGACGTGCCATATTCTGAGTGAAGTAATAGAATTGAATATTGCCATTTTACTAGAAATTTTTTGAAAATAGAAGTGTAAAAAAAGTGAGGTCCGCAACTTTAAAAATAAATACCATATAAACTCATAACAAAAATATGGTATATAGTTAAAATAAAATTTTTATTTAAATAATCATTTATACTTTTAATTGTGTCAATAAAGTTTATCCACAAATTATCGAAATGTATTTAAAAAGTAATTTTTAAATACAAAGATTGAGGATAAATGATGTTAAAACTAAAATACTATGAACTTTTGAAGACCTTATATACAATATATATTTTATAAGATGACAGTTCTTTGAAAGGACATTCACATAACCAAAAAAAATTAATTTTTCTTTTTATATCCGTATGACTATAGGTCAAAAGGGTATAATAAATTTGCCATTACTTCTGTCATGCAGAGAAGAAAGGGGGTGCTACATAAAGACTCAAAGAATTGAAAAGTAAATCGATCTAGCTATGTATTTTCGTCCGTCTGCCCATCCGTCTGTCCATCCGTCCGTCTACCCGCACGATAACCCAAAAAATAAAGGAGCTAGAACTTTAAAATTTTCATAAATTTGTTTTTATGCTGTAGCCGTCAACGGTTGACGAAATTCAGCCAATTTTATACACGGATTCGACTAGCTACCACCTTCTTTTTTATATGAGCATTACTATTTACCTAATAAAGCTGCATGGCTGAAATTTGGTCAATAGTAGTTAACTTTAATGGTCAACGTCTGAATGAAATATAATCAGTGTATTGGAAGAGATTTAAAGAGCCTAAAATTTTGGTTTAAAATTTTGCTAAAAGTAATTAACAGGATGATATAATGTCTATTTTACGGTTATAAGGGTATCCCAGAGTTGATACAGTTTACTCCACTACACTCTTCCTCGTTTATTTTTGGAAATGATCTAAAATGATGATTTTTTTAAGTTTTAAACGTATACATATACATATACAGAGTTCAATATCAACGGTATAGTTACTAAATTCTATTCAATTTTAAAAGGAATTATTAAAAGCAGTTACACATGGAACAGGAAAATTATTTCATTTAATTTTACTGAAGGATATGAAAGTCATTTCTTATTGTTAAAAAATTTGATAAGATTTTTAAAAAACTTTTTTGCTGAAAAGTGAGTTTTTATAGAATGTCTTATGTTATATGAATGTGTTATATACTTTGAATTTGCAATTCGTTTGCTTTAATATAAAAATACATTTTTTCATACAGGATATTAATAAAAAATGTTGCTCAATTTGTCGGCAAAAAGAAATTATTAAAGTTTTAAATTAAATTAATACACCTTCTTTAACTCTTCTGAATATATTTTAAAATAATTTAACACTTTAAATTGTATAATATAATATTTAGTGGACAAGTGCCTGATATTTGTTAAAGATAAATTGATAAATTGAGCTCTTACTTCATAATGAATGCCACATATGATGAAAAATGAATAATTTCACCAAACCACTAATACTTTAATTTATTTTGAACAATATTCAATAAGTTTAACTAATAATAAGTTTAAAATACTTGGCACCCATTGTAGGTTAATGTGTTTTTAACCACAAGAACCAAAAATTATTTGTTCTGTTTTACTTTTTACCACAAAATTTTTTTTGGCACTGTTACGTGTGAAATTTAAAAAGTATATGTCATATAAAACAGAGTTTTTTTAAAATTGTAACACATAAGTTGGAGAGCCAATTTTTTTTTTAAATTGGATCATCATTTTTACTTGTTAACCAGAATAATAAAGAAATGGGAAAAAGTCATTTAAAAAAAAAAACGAGGAAGATTATAGTTGCCCTTGTCAACTTTTAGATACCCGTGCATACCCACTATGGTGTATAAAATAAACCGTAATTTACTTCCCTTATACATTTAACTCATTACTCCATAATTTTGACGTAAAAAAAAAAAAAAAAAAAAATCACAAAACAAAAAACAAAATTTTCATTCATTGTCCCATAACTTTAGCTAAAAAAAAAAAAAAAAAAAAAAATATTAACAAAAAAAAAAAAAATCAAAAAAAAAAAAACTAAATTTTCATTCATTGTCCCATAACTTTAGCTTAAAAAAAAAAAAAAAAAAAACAAAAAAAAAACAAAAAAAAAAAAAAAATGGCCCACCCAAAAATTCCGATAGTCCGAGTGATGTCCAACTTTGCCAACTAACTTGCCCTATTACTTTACCCGCCCAATTTTAATTTTAACCTTGTAGCTTCATTAGATTCACAGTTATTGAATCGCAAACTTTGTATGGCAGCCCCCCAAAACGGGGCCGTAACATTTTGAAACTTCATATAAGTGCTCGATTCATTATATAAATAACCGTGTGTAATTTTTATCGTCGTAGTATAATTAGTTTTGAAGAAATTCATATTGGTGCAAATAAGTTGTATGGCAGCCCCCCGAAAATGGGGCCCTAACATTTTGAAACTTCATATAAGTGCTCGATTCATTATATAACTAACCGAGGGTAATTTTCAGCCTCGTAATATAATTAGTTTTAAAGAAATTCATATTGGTGCAAAGAAGTTGTTTGGCAGCCCCCGAAAATGGGGCCCTAACATTTTGAAACTTTATATAAGTGCTCGATTCATTATATAACTAACCGAGGGTAATTTTCATCCGCGTAGTATAATTAGTTTTGAAGAAATTCATATTGGTGCAAAGAAGTTGTATGGCAGCCCCCCGAAAATGGGGCCCTAACATTTTGAAACTTCATATAAGTGCCGGAGTCATTATAAAACTAACCGTGTGTAATTTTCATCCCCGTAGTATAATTAGTTTTGAAGAAATTCATATTGGTGCAAAAAAGTTGTATGGCAGCTCCCCGAAGCCTTGGTCCGATTTTAACCAAAAACAATAGGGAACCTACAAATTGTCTAAAAATTACTTTGTGAAAGTTTCAAAACTCTAGCTCTTATAGTTTTTGAGTTATCGTGCTGACGGACGGACGGACGGACGGACACACATAGCTAGATCGATTCACTTTTCGATGCTGATTCGATACGTACCCTTGACACTATATCTAGCTCTTATATTTCGATGCGTTACAAACGGAGGAGTAATTTTAATATACCCGATGTTCATACATGTATGCACGGGTATAATTACTTCAATAAAATGAAATTGGAATCCTCGTGGGAATACAGTTTTTATAATTCCCTACATAAGTAGGATCTTAATTTCATCTTCATTTACAATAAAGGATATGATTTATTGTATTATTTGGTACAGGATGTCATTTAATATGAAATATATGACCTTTTTCAAAATGGCTTAAATTGCTTTTTGATATTAAAGCAATTTGTTTCCTTTAAAAGAATTAATTTAAAGATAAAAGGTTAAGATTTTAAATTTAAATAATTTTCAAATAAATAACTTCAAAAGATCTGTTGTACCATCTTTTAGAGAAAAGTAAAAGAAAATATTCCTGGAATTTTCCAAGAAACAAAATTTTATAATTTTTCTTTTAAAATTATGCAAATTTTTAGTTTTAATTTTACCTTGAATTTTCTGAATTTTTGTATTCTTTATATCATAATAGGATTAAATATTTTAAAGGACATTTAATTTTATAAAAGTTTCAATTATGACTGTATCACAGATATTCTTGGGTATTTGAAAATTGTTTAGTTGTTTGTAACGCATTAATTTGATTATAGTAAATATAAGCAAGTAATGACGCAGTGATTAAGATGCCGGAAGTGGAACGGGTTTTCAATATTGGCAGCCGAGTAATCAACGGTTTAGTAGATATAATGACTAATGAAACTGAATTAAAAAATAATATATGGAACTATATGAAATTTATGTATTCGAATCGCTTATTTTCAAAGCTCTGCAAATTTAAAATTAACGCAAGAACTTTTTTGAAGTTTTAAAATGTTGGAGCTTGGTATCCGAGTAGTCACAACACAACTTTGTGAACGCTGGCTTATATAAATATTCAGATCTAATTTCACTACGAAGTTGATATAGAAAAAAGACAAGTAAATTGGTGTAGCTGCCATAGAAATTTCAAGAACAAAAGTAAATATGTAACTTTAAAATTGACAAAACTAAAAGCATTCTAGTTCAAATCGAAAAATAAACTATTACATTTTTGTATAGGAGCCTCGGTTGTAAAGCGTGTTGGCATCTGGCTTATTAATCTAATTGAAAACAAAAATTATGATGGCATATGCTATCCTAGAATCAACAATAATTAAAACATTTTTGCATGACGTATAAAGTTTTCGTAATAGAAGTATAGGATGCTAGAACCATACGAATTTTTAAAGTAATGGGATTTTTCCTTTTGTTTTATTCTATTTTTTTTTTTAAATTATGGTTTTAAACATTGCTTCCGAGCCATGTTTTTATTCTTTAACAAATTGAAAGATTTAAGTTATTCTGAGGAAGGGAACTTAAAATAAGTGGGATACAAGTTTTGGAGCAGAAAAATTTTTTTTTTAGACTGAAATAAATGAAACTAGTAAAAGTTTTGGACATAACATTTTAACACTATATAATTAGCATGTGATCTAAGACATGGCAAGAGTAACTAAACTATACCCTACAACGTTTTTAATCAATTCACAATAGTTTAAAATGACAAGTTAAGTGTATTTTCTATTGTGAAAACGTCTATTATTACACCTACGTCTACAAAAATATTATAAATGGTTTTGTAATTATATTATTCTTTTTGTAAAATTTCGTGATATTTTGTCATTTATCTTTATTATAAATTATTGCAACTCCGTAACGGGGGTGTCTAGATAAACTATATCGTAAAACTAAATTTTTGTTACCTATAGTTAAATTTTTCCTCTTTTTTTAAGGGGTTGAAACATTTTGTCATCATTTAAGGACGGATGAACGTATGGACAGAGTAAAACCTTATAGGCCCTTTTATTTTCAAAATTTTTTTAAGAATTCGCTAAAAATATTGCTTTTATTCGAAGATATTAGATCTAAATGTTTTACATTAGAAATTCTTACAAACCTCAGTATAATTTTTAAGATTTGACCTTAATGAGAACCCTTTTGTTTTCTATTCAAAAGGCTGATTCTCATATTGTCTTTGCCTTTTAGCATGTTTTCCATTTTAGGTGCAAACCCATTCACAGAAAAAATTTATTAATTATCTTAAAAAAACTGTAATCATTTCTTGAAAATGATTTCAGTTAAAAAATTGTCTTTTCATTTAATTAAATAAAGGTATTGTGTATTTTCAGAACATTGGTAATTGGTACAACTTCCTGCTCATGTTTCACAAAATTGCAAAAAAATGAAGGAGAGTGTTTTTAATAAAAGTTTATTATCTTGTTATTTTTTAAATTTAGTCGCGAAAAATATAAAAAAAATTCATATAATATTTTTTTTATTAGTTTTAACAACTGTTCCTAATTTCGTACATCATTTCTTTTATTAAAAAATAAGAAAATAATAAAAATTGTAATATGGAGAGGAACTTTTTTTTTACAACACTAGGGGAGGTTGGGTTAGTATTTTGGAAAATTTTTTCAAGGCAAAATTTGAATATTTTCAAAGGTAAATATCAACAACAGGTGTACCGAAAAATGGCGACGAGGATTAAGTATATGTATATTTTGTATATATATATATATTGTTACGCAAAATAATTTTCTTAATATAAAAAATAATAAAGAGATCATGGTATTTGTTAGGGGATTAATAGGGTTTCAAAAAAGAAACATTTAGCAAACATAAAGAGAACAACAAAAATGTTAAAAAAGGTTTAGATTATTATAAATTTAATATAATCCTGCCTACAGATAACACTAACGGAGATGCGCAAAACAAAATCTATAAATTTAAAACAGCCTTCGGTAGATTTTGCATCATATGGAACAGCTAGCGAATATCAAGACGAACCAAACAAACAATATCCAACAAGTGCATAAAATCTTCACTAACATATGGTTGCGAATTATGGTTGCTCATTAATTCCATTAAAAATTAATTAAAGCTCTTCAAAAATTAACATCTCAGAATAAAATGCTGCATATTTTGGCCAAACAGAATAAGAAAATCAGACTTGTAGGCACTAACAAACAAAGAGCCAATAGTGAAGAACAACAAATTACCACAAGAAAATGGATGTGGATTGATAATTTACTCAGAAAAAATATGGATAACATAAAAAAATGGCACTATTCTGGAATCCTCCAAGCGGATTCAGGTCACGAGATAGACTCAGAACAATATGGAGAAGAACAATGCTGGCATGAAATAGTAGAATCAGCTATGATTAAAAATGAATGGAGACTTCAAGTTACAGCCTTATTCTTCCAAGTGTAGCAATGGGAAAATCAAATTATAGGAAAAGCAAAGGTGGACTGTAGAATTGAAGAAAATTATTATGTTCTCACTTCTTCAAATATGGTAGTAACATATAACTATGATATTTAGTTTGATAGAATATCCTACAACTAATTTTCAAGTTCATATCTGAGTTCTGCATCTGAACCGTCCAAAGTTTCGGGGACATAAAAGATATATGACTGAAATATGCTGTACCAAATCTAAAGTTTTGTGAAGATGTATTGAAGTTACTCGAATCACCACTCTTATTAAATTAAATTTTCATGTAAATGTCAACTAAATTTAAAGTTGTTATAATTATATATTTTGGAAGATACCGTTGATTGTCATTGGGAGATATGTGACACTTACCCTTGGCGTACTGTAATTTCAATTCATCTCAGAGAAATAAATGGAGCATAAAAATAACACTTTTTACACTCTTCTATCAAATTTAAAGTTTATTTCTTTACGGTTTCGGAGTACGGTTTACGGCATTATGTCCATTTGCAATAATCTTTCGGAGCTTCAGTGTCGAAACCTATTGTCCGTTGTTTATTCTCTTGTTTGATAATCTATCAGTTCTATATTTTATGAATTAATATATTACATACGTATTATACCACTCATTCTCTTTTAATATCCATAATATACCCTAAATAATTTTTCAAACTTTTTTATAAATTTTTCTTTATAATACAGGTCATCTTTATTTTAATCTCTTCTTAAACTTCGACAGGATTCTATATTAAACTATGATTACTTACTAATATAAAATGTCTGGGATAATATAATTTATAATACAAATTTATAATCTATTATTTTCCATGTCTGGGATAAAAAAAATCCTCTTAAGAAGTTTATCCTAGGATTAAAAAAGTTACAAAATAAATCTTACATAATCAGATTTAGAGAATTTGTACCAATATAATTTTATTAAATTTTAGATTTTTGTAAAATATGAATGAAAAAATCAAAATAATTTATTATGTGGTCAAATTTAGAGATAATAAATTGTGCATGTGTTTTTGATTAAATTATTTAAGTTTGTTTTAGTTTTTGATTTTATTTCAATTTATTTCAAAATTCAAGAACATACAGGAAGTACCTTGTTTTGAAATCCAGATTCACCGTTTTAAATGTCGAACATATGCTTCTTAGATGCTGAGAAGAGTGTAGGAGGTTTGTGGTAAATTTCAAATTACTACCTTTACTAATTTCGAGAATATGCTTGTAAGATCTTGGGATGTGCGTGGGAGATATCTGAATCACGACATCAATTAGTCCCAAATTTTCGGGATATAATGTAAACAAGGATTAACCCGCTTTCACCAAATTTCAAGTTTCTATCTTTAATAATTTCGAAGATATTTTTGTTTGATCTAGGGAGGTTCGTGGATGTATCCGAGCCACCATTCCAATTAATCGACACCTTTATACCAAATTCGAAGAAGAAAATATTGATATGGGGGAAAAGCAATTATTCAAATATAAAAATATTTTAAACTGCTTGTATAATTACGCTTTCTGTGTAATGCATCATTCTGAATCATCAACAATGCGGTTGAGTCTTTATTCTTAAACTAGAAAAAAGTATTAATAATTTTTTTTTGCGGTTTCTAATTTTTCATATGTAGCAAAGTTAATTAATAATAATTTATAAATTTAATTGATAAGCTTAAATTGTGGTTTTCTGTTATTTATAGTAAGTATACTTTTTAGTATACTGTTTAAAGTTTATTTAAATAGATTTGAGTAACCTAATTTTTACAATCCAAAGTTTATATTTTCAAATGCTTTCCTATTATTTTACTGTGCTTCAAGAGGTACTCCAAAAGTCAAAAATGCCAAGTTCCAATAGCCTAAAATCTTTTTTAAAGGGTAAATGATTTTTCCACACAAAATTTATGAAAGGTACGAAAAACGCTAGTGAACAATAGAGGATATCTTATTTCCGAAAAAAAATGGTTGTATCCGAATTAAACATTGGTTGTAACCGAATAAAAGTTGTTGAATTAAACAAAACTAGTTTTATCCGAAAAAAAGTCAAGTGTTACATAATTATTTCTAGTAACAGTTAACGTTTTCCTTTTTGATGTTTATGTGTTTTTGTCTATGTGTTTTTGTTTATCTATTTTAGTTGAATTAATGGATGAAACTTTGTTTTAAATATTTCATACTTACTGTCAAAAATTCTACTACAATATAAAATTCGGAATGTCAAAAATATTCCGAAAATTTGAAATTATATGTCTCGTACGTATTTTAGTTGAATTGATAGACTAAAGTTTATCTTAAATATTCAATACCTACTGTCAAAAATTCTACTACAATAAAAAATTCCGAATTTTTATATAATAAAAGATAACATTTAAAAGCTTTCTTACAAAGTTACAAACTTATCTTCAATAATTCTATATTTTTTTTTCCAATTTGATTCGTAGATTCTCAGGTACTCTACCGAGTTTGGAATAAACCGGGTTAAATAATTAAATTATACTTAATGATTGTGTATATAATTAATTTAAGATTCGAAACCTGTAATTAATTTAAGATTAAGATGAAAACCTTGTATGATTCTTTTTATACACATATTTTCTTAATTATTTCGTTTTTATTTCTAACATCAATGGAATTCATTTAATAAATTAACGTATTTTCAATGGATGCTATTCCAATAAAGTTAAGAAAGTCATTGATCAATTACAAAATTTCACAAATTTGTACTTACTTTTAAAACTTTTAATGTATTGAGTTTGAATATAAAATATTTTGATTGATTTTGATATATCATTGATACATCATTCCTAGATCTAGTCTCTAGTGCATTTTAGCATGTTTCTATAAAAAAATGTTTAAAAAAAATTGAGTCTTCAGTTTAATTTAGTCTATATGACCGTATATTTACAAAATTTGAGCATAGCTTGTTAAAAGCTTAGTTATAGATGTACTAACGGAAAATATTTTTTAATAGAAAATTTTTTGAGTTAAAAAATTTGTTTTGAATTGTCTGATGTTTTGTAAATATTAAATGAATTGTAAATATTAAATCTGATCCTACTGTAAGAAGTTCTAGAGACTAAACAGAGGACGAAACAACTTAAATTTCCATTTAAAAAATGTATTTTGAAGGAAACATTTGAAATGTTCATATGATTTCCTTAGAGAATACAGAATGATATATTGATTTAAAGTTTTTGAGAATAGAAAAAATACGATTTAAAACTTTAAAATGAATTTTTTATCTTAAATTCATAGGGTTTTTATACAAATTGGGAAATTTTTTTAATAAATCACAATGGGAATCAACATTTCAATTTCAATCAACCCACTAAACTTTACTGTATTCATACAGGAATTTTTTATTAAAGGTATTTATTTATACAACAATTAGGTTTTAAATAATTAATTTATCAGTCCTCTAGATAATGTGTACCTAATAAAGGTTCATATTTTAGAATGGCAAACTATATAGCCCTTTTTTAAATATGGTTTATTTAATATCATAGAGTAAAGATAATAGGAAGAGGAACAAATTTCTATAAACATTTTTTAAAACAAATAAAATTTATTCAAAGTTTTGATTGTATTAGTAGACTCTTATTAAGTTTATAAGAGATTTTATTTACTTAATAAATAATAGTTTTTTATTTACTCTTTTTGTAATAATATTTTATAAACACTCGCTCGTATATAATTTTCCTTAAAACATAAAATTTTAAAATATATGTATAATGCACACATCAACGCACTTGGGAATAATTTATACACACCTAGCCAGTGCCCACTACATATATTCCTAAACATAAAATTCAAAAAATTAAATATACCCAACACATGACGTTTAAGATTGAGTGAACTCAATTTAAAATATAATGTTCATTTTGATATGTTTAAATTATTAAAGTATTTAAATTGAGTGTTCATATAATATTTGATAATAATCAGATGTTTATGTTTTGAGGTAAAAGAACGTGTATTCATAATCAAAGAAAATCTATTAAATTCTAACAAATAATCTTTGTTCATAATTTTACAAATATTATTAGTAATCTAATCAATAATCCTAGCTTCAGAATATTTTCTAAAATCTTTTAAAATAAATTTCGAATATTTCAAATATTGTTATGATTTTGATGTTAAGTAAAAATTTTGTAGTGCTTAATAATTATTGATTATTTCTTATATAATTATTATTTCTTAAAAATTTACAAAGTTAAAATTTTATTTAATTTTTAAAAAATTAATTACTCGAGTAACATTTTTTGCAAATGATATTGGTGACCTCAAAAATCTCATTAAAAAAACAGAATGTCAAGTTTGAATATTTTCGTAAACCTCTTTTTACTTAATTTTACTTATGAGTACATAAAAAATTAAATACTCAATTTAAAAATTCCATTAAAATGTATTTAATTATTTTTTTTTTAAATCTTGTGGTTTTAAGATGAATAAATTTCTCAGTTTTCCAACTGCTTTATATCTTTTATTTAAATATCTTATGGATATGCATCATATATATTTGCATAAAAACACAATTTATTTCAAGGACGAATTCTTTGTAGTCATATGTTTATAAAGTACTTATATTAAAAGACTTTTCTGGGTAATATTTCTTTGGAAAATGGAGAGTTTATTATTTAGCGTTAAAAAATGTAAATGCTTCAAATATGAAGACTCAAGACAATAATGTTGAAAAATATGTTAATGTTAAACTAAACATATGTAATAATATTTAATGACATATTTTTTAAAAGCAATTAAAATACATATGTTTTTTTTTTAAATATGAATAATTCAGTGTTGTAGCACATTAATTACTTTGTATATGAACTTAAAATTTATACAGGGTGATAAAGCATATTTAAAAATTGTACGTTAATATTTTTATATTTATTTTTTGATTTGGATTAAACCGTTGGAATTGTGTTAGGCAAACATTTTTTATCTCTAATGGTTAGTCTTTAAGACTAGTTTAAATATTTAACAAATGATAGTAAGTTTTAGCCCGATTAAAATCCAGACACTTTTTATACTTCATACTCCTATGAAGGCAGTAACTAAGAAGTATTAATTAAATGCACTGGCTATTAAAATTATATTTTTAAGGATTTATTACTGAATCGAAGAGATTAAACTATTTATTATTTTAAAATCGAATAAATGTTTAAGTAACCAAGACTATTGTAGAAAATAAAACTAGTATTGCCTTCAATTAAAGATTTTTGGATTGACAGTAGAAGTGTGTTAGATGCTAAACCCTAAAATATTTTAAAATATGTTTTCCATTTACATATTGGAATTATGAATTCATACCATTACATGTCTTTTCCAAATTGAGTAATTCACATGATATGCAGGACATAATATAGCTCAACAACATAAACCATACCTTTATAATGATGTTGTTAACTTAGTTTTGTTATTAAAGGGAGGGGTTACAGTTTAAAACTCGCAATATAGAAAAACTAATTCTACTGTACTAATTCTAGGTGGTTTTCAATATTTTCCACCAACATTTGAAAAAGAAAACCCTTGGCTACGCAAAAATCCGGCGGGCGGGTTTGTTAAGAGCAAATAACCAAATGATTTTTCGCCTACTTATTGCTCTTCTGTAGGGACTTTTTAGGTAGTCAATGTGTTAGAATCGTTTTTAAAAAATCATCCGAGAAAAAACCCCTCCCCCCACTCTCTGCGTGGACGAGGTCGTAACCATATAAGATTGTTCTCATTACATGTAGAGTAGCATAATATTATAAAAATTTATGTTAAAAACAAATAGATTCATTTGTCGCATGCAATTTTAAAAATTTTATCTAGTTGCCAAGGTTAAAATGTGGTAAATTGCTTGTTCAACAGATTGTATGTTACATTACAGTCAACCTACATTCAACTACACAAAAAAACTCAAATTCTTGTTAGAATAAGAAATAAAAAAAATAAATTCCTTATTTTTATTCATTGTTTTGTTCCATCTCATCCTGGGTACAGACATTATTTTCGAAAAAATTATGCAAGAAAATGGAGTAAAAAGTAAATAGAATCATTCAAATCTTGTTTAAAATATAAAATTTAAAGCAGCCCTAATTTACATAATATGTTTTTTATAGGGGTATAATAAAGGATCTCTTGATACAAGAGTTTGAAACTATTTCAAGATCAAAAGTTTTATTTTTAATGTATGTATATATATATATATATGTACTTCAGTTATGTATCAAAATATGTACCCAAACAAAGAAAAATCGTGTAAAAGTTATACAAATTTCTTTAGTAACTTTCCCTTTTTTTATAGTAAAAAATTTGTTTGTTATATATAACTATAATATATTATAGAATATTATTTCATGTTTATACTTGTATGTAATATATATTAACATATAGTACTTTGATTTAAATTTTTTTTATAGTTCATATAATTCTGAAAAAATTTACTTCCCTTAATATAGACTTTAAAAATATTGGTACTTTAACAATGTTTAAAAACTTGAATGGATTAAATTTTAAAACTCAACGGTATTCTATTAAAATAAAATGCAATTCTATATAAATAAAAAAATAAGTCCCTGGTTTGAATTAAGACTCGGGAGCTTATAACTCTGATGAGTGAGTCAAAAGTTATCCTGGGACTAAACAGAAATATTTAAAATTTATTAACAACTTAAAAATCGCTTCTAATTCAAAATTTCGTAATCTCAAATTCATAAATACTCTGGAAAATGCTACACTTATATGTCTCTTTAGCAACTCTTATATGGTTCCCTTATATAGAATCTCGGAATGACAAATTTATTAATACTTACATAGTTTTTATATCTATAAAATTTACTTGTAAAACTTACATCTAATTAAATTCGATTTTGGTTTCTTTCAAATTCGGCTTCATATCTTTTCAAAATGCAGTGTCAAATGTATTACATGCTCTTTAAAATATAGTGGGGAATTATGTCTTATTTTTAGGGGACTTTTTGCAGACTAATCGGAGTTACAATTTTTCAGGAATTTTTTTAAGCTTATTGTTTGTTTCTTCGGGACTTTTCTCATATCGCTATTTTTAAGCTGTTTTGAAAAAATTGGCCTATTCAGTTTCACTTTGTTCAACCGTCCGTTACTTTACAAAATTTTTACTCCGTTTGAAATAATGAAAAGAAATTTTAAGTATACACTCGTAGAAATTGAAAAAAACTTGATTCATCAAAGAACTCTTTTTTGTAGTATTACCCGTAAGTCACATAAGGAATAAATAAGGATAAACGAGGAATATTTTTAATCTGGAAATGATATCTGTTTTTATAAGCTTTATAAACATAACCAACGCAAATGTATAGCGTTGCCATACGATACTCTAATTTATGCATTATGCGAAACTCAATGTTTGCAAAATTTTTCAACCCCTATATTTTCTTCTAAGGAATTTGAAATTTTGAGAGAATCTAGATTTTGAACAAGTGATGAACAAAATCAAGGGTTTCAAAAAAAGCACATTTTCAAAATTTTATAGTATTTCATATTGAGTTCATTAATTCATTATTAAATATAAATAAAAATCAATACTTAAAATATTAACTCAATGGACTCAAGAAAACCTGTTAACGATTATCGAAATATAATATTGGACCTTCAATATTAACGTTTAATTTTGGAAATAAAAACGCTGGTGACTAAATTACTGATTTATAAAACCAGGAAATTTGTAAGTTTTAACAGCTCTTCAACGGGGAAGGTTCCCATATTTTTACTAAGCAAACTTATGATGATTCTCGAGGATCTAAGCTCGCTTTCGCCTGTCCAAAATTTTCAGGTTCTAGGAATTAAATTGTTGCTTATACCAAAATTGTGATATTTATTATCTAGCCAAAATAGTTAAAACTAAGAGATATTTTCTTCAATTTTAATAACCCTTTTAAATTCAAGAAAAACATTTAGCATATGTTAAAATATAATGTTTGAGCTTTACATATAGTATATTACTAAAAAAAAAATTTGTTATATACACTTTAAGTTACAGGTGCTTAAAAATAACACAATTTTAATTTTAGATCCCTTGTAGTGCATTCACTATTTCACTCATTGATCAGAATTTCACTCATTTATTTGATTACAATACTTAACTATATTTCATTAGAAATAAAACATATACCTTTAATTACTTTTAAAAAAAAACATAAATAAATATATACCGTCATA
The DNA here is from genome assembly GCA_963082915.1 of Dolichopus griseipennis. Classification (NCBI taxonomy): domain Eukaryota; kingdom Metazoa; phylum Arthropoda; class Insecta; order Diptera; family Dolichopodidae; genus Dolichopus; species Dolichopus griseipennis. Next base: position 57,399,064 of record OY720443.1, read on the forward strand.
AAAGTTGACACAGCACTTTTTACATATGATATTAATAAAACAATAACATAACTTTTACTTTTTAATTTTAACTTAAAAATTCTAAATTCAGCAAAAATAAACCGTAGCAACAATGAATATACTTACCGTTAATATTTTTGAAAATAAATATTGTACATTAAATTTATATTATACATAAAAATGCATACGGAAGGGAATTCCGGTGCATTGCACTCTTTTATTTATAAGACTAAAGAAATTTATATGAAACTAATGTGTGTCATATATTGTCACCAAATACTATTGTAAATTAAAATATTATTTTAAACTTTTTTTTAGATTTTATTGTTTTTTTAGTAAATTGCCCATTTGGCATTTTATTAGTTAATAAGTCAATATCCAATAAATAATTGTAAATAAATTTTGTATAAATAGCCTTACATTTTTATAATAAAAACAGTTCAGACTCATATCTTGACAACCAACAGTCAAGATCCAAAAAAATATTAAATCTTTTTATTTAAAGCTTGACATGAACAGAACTCCAAATTTAGCGTATGCTTAGGAGTACTACTTTGATACTAAAAATTAGCTTGCTAAAGGTATCTTAGTAACTGACAATAGTACGAGGTAACAATAAACGAGCAACATATATATCACATGATATAAATATATTACATGGCGATCCTGCAAATATAGACGATCCTGCAACGATAGACGATCCTGCAACTATAGACGATCCTGCAACGATAGACGATCCTTCAACTTTAGACAACCCTGCAATTATAGAATATAACAGATGAACAATCCAACTTTCAAGGAGAAGTTCAACCCCATCCAAAAATTAGAACCATTGAAAGAAGTATTGGAGAAGCATCCAACCTGGGGCCCAAAACCGTTAACATTGGAGGAGTATAGAAAAAGATCACAAAAAGCCAATCCAGTAGAATTAGCACAAAGCAAAAAAGAAAACATCAGAGGAGGTACATTAATCAACATATGCAGAGAGATTAAAAATTTCTACAGGCTAATACCTATAACCAAGGACGAAAAAACCAAGGAAGCATTCATTGAACAAATCAAAGAATTAAAAAGACGCAAATGGCAGTTCATTAAAGAAAGAAATAAGAACAAGAAGAAGAAGAACAACCAATGAAAAATGGGGAATCACCAAGCAAAGCAAGAAGAAGTAATTTTTAACAATGCAGCTCAAACAGCTCCTATAACATCAACCAACAATAAAGAAGAAAGAATACTTACCAATATAGAAATTATTTCAATAATAATTTTAATTTTAATAATAATAAAAACTTTTATAATGGTATTTAAAAAACTAATAATAAAAACCATAAAAAAAGAATTAGATAAAACCCAAATAGTATAAGTAACAAAAATTTTTTTTTTTTTTTTCTCTCAAAATTCAATGTAAATATGAAAATTTTTTCTTAATAAATAAAATATAAAAATATAAAAATTATACACATATTTTAATGTCAAGAGTAGAAGACATTGTAATCCTAAAAAAATATATAGAAAGAATTCATATTCTAAAAAATTTAATAACTAAAAATAATAATAAAATTACTGAAAAATTTATAACAGAAAAGAAAGATTTGGCTAAAAACATAAAAGCCAAATTCTTAGAAAAATTAGAAATTAGTGTTTTGGCTGAGAAAACACATAATCAAATAAAATCAAGCTTTTTAAAAATATTTTTTGAAATAATAGACCTTTTAAATTCAAATAAAGATACAAAAATGGACTTTGAAATAGATAAGACGTTAAAAATAATACCATTATTTGATGGTGAAACAAGTAAACTTTCGAATTTCCTAAATTTGACAAAATACCTATATGAGGCGACAAAGACTGACGATCAGGAAAAATTAATACAATTTATTTATAATACAAGACTAACAGACAAACCGAAAAACAGGTTGATAGGCATTAGTGCACCAAAAACACTAGTTGAGTTCACAAAAGCATTCAATGATGCGTACTTATACACGCGTTCCCAAGCCATAATCCAAACAGAACTTATTTCGAGTGTACAAACAAACAAACCTTTATGTAAATACGCAGAGAGAATAGAAAGATTAATTGCGGAACTAAACAACGTGCAAATAACTGAACAAGGAGACCAAGCGAGAGCAACAATAACTTCACTAAATGACAAATACGCAATGAACATATTTAAAAACGGATTAAACGAAAATCTAGCATCAGTGATACACGCCGCTCAACCAGAAAGTCTATCTTCTGCGATCAAAATAGCAACAGAAGTAGACCAATCAAGGAACTCCACCAACAAAATAATGTTTATTAAGAGAAAAACAAATTATAATAGCAATAAAAATAACTTTAACAGAATTAATTATAACGGTAACTTAAATAGAAATAACTTCAACAGAAACAACAACAACAACAACTTTAATAGAAATAACAACTTTAACAGAAACAACTATAACAACTCTAATAGAATTAACAACTTTAACAGAAACAATTATAATAACAACAATGTCGAAAGAAACAACAATAATAATAACAGACATAACAATACAAATAATCCTAACAGAAATAATTTTAATAGAAATAGATACCAAAATAGAAACAACAGACATATAAACCATATAACCACAGAACAGGGAAACGAAGACAACCTCGAAGTTTAACAACGTGCCGAGGAAACCAATTTATAAATGAACTAAAGATATATTACATAAACAATAAGAAAATAAATTACATAACCTTACAAACAAATCTCACCAATAGACCCTTAACTTTCTTACTAGATACTGGCGCAGAAATTTCAATAATTAAAGAAAAAATTATAGATGACCAGGACTTAATAAACTCAAATAATAAATGCAAAATAACTGGCGTAAACGAACTTGCCGTATTATCACTAGGTAGTGTACATACAACTTTAAAAATACAGAACTTTGATTTAAAACAAAATTTTCAAGTAGTCAAATCAGATTTTCCTATACCGACTAATGGTATATTAGGTACAGATTTTCTACACCGATACTACAGCTTAATAGATTTTGAAACATTTACAATCACTTTAAAAATAGACAATGAAGAATCAACTTTACCAATAGAAACTCACATCCCAAACCATCATAATTTAGTAATACCCGCAAGAACTGAGATGATACATCCAATAAAAATCGATATCACAGAAGACAGTGTAATACTAAATCAACAATTAGGAAACAACATATTTATTGCAAACACAATAGTACCAGCAAAAGGTGTAGCACACGTGAAAATCTTAAATATATCAAATCACAAAATAACAATATCTAACTTTAAACCACAAATCGAACCACTCAAAAACTACACGATCTTCAATCTAAAACAAAACAAAACTCACAGAGAAACAAAATTGCTGAACGAATTAAATATAAAAAATCTAGATAATGAAGCCAAGAATTCAGTAATCAACATTTGCAAAAACTTTTCAGACATTTTTCATCTAAAAGATGACAAACTCTCATATAACAACTTTTACGAACAACACATAGATCTTCAAGATAAAACCCCAGTTTATATCAAAAATTACAGGCTTCCACAAACTCAAATAAATGAAATAAACAACAAAGTAAAAGAATTGATCAGAGATAAACTTGTAGAACCATCAATCAGCCCATACAATTCTCCGTTATTAATTGTTCCAAAGAAATCTTCAAACGACGAAAAGAAATGGAGACTGGTAGTGGATTACAGACAATTGAACAAAAAAATAACAGACGATAAATTTCCACTAACTCGCTTAGACGATATTTTGGACAATCTAGGAAGGGCGAAATACTTCTCAACTTTAGATCTCAGTAATTCTTTTCATCAAATTAAGTTAAATGAGGAATCTAAACCATTGACAGCTTTCTCGACCAACAAAGGTCACTATCAATTCACAAGATTACCTTTTGGTTTAAAAATCTCATCAAACAGTTTCCAAAGAATGCTATCAATAGCATTATCCGGACTAGATTCAGGCGCATTTATTTACGTTGACGACATAATAATACACGGATGTAGTTTAAAACATCACAACACAAATTTAATAAATGTTTTTACAAGATTGAGAGAATCCAACTTAAAGTTAAATCCAGCTAAATGTACATTTTTACAAACAGAAGTCACGTACCTAGGACATTTAATTACACAACAAGGAATAAAACCTGACCCATCCAAATATGATATAATAAACAAATACCCAACACCTACAAACGCCGACGACACCAGAAGATTTGTAGCTTTCTGCAATTACTACCGCAGATTTATACAAGATTTTGCCGATATAGCAAAACCATTAAACAACTTATCTAGAAAGAACACAATTTTTAAATGGACTCCAGAATGTGAAAAAGCATTCATAACTTTGAAAGAAAAACTAATTCATCCACCAATATTAAAATTTCCAAATTTTGATGAAGAATTCATAATAACAACTGACGCATCCAACTTTGCTTTAGGCGCTGTTTTGTCACAAGGAGAAATAGGTAGCGACCGGCCAATAGCTTACGCTAGCAGATCTTTGAACAAACATGAGTTAAACAAGCCGATAATAGAGAAAGAATTATTAAGTATACACTGGGCAATAACATACTTCAGACCCTATGTATATGGCACAACGTTCACAGTAGTTACAGATCACAGACCTTTAGTCAGTCTGTTTTCTCACAACAATCCTTCATCCAAAATGACGAGAATTAGACTGGAATTAGCAGATTATAATTTTAAAATAATATATAAACAAGGAAAAATTAACACAAATGCAGACGCACTATCCCGAATACAGATTGATTCAGAAATATTAAAACAAATGATTCCTAGTAATAAAATTAACGTAATTACGAGAAGCAAACAAAACTTAAAACAGAAACCAGACAATAATAACAACAGCAGTACATTGACACAGAAGTCTGATCAACTTCATACGTGGCAATGCACTTCTCTGTCTGAGACAAAAAATATTAAGAAAATGAAATTTGAAATCGTTAACGATATGAATAAAAATATAAATATAAATGAAAAAGGGGAAATTACTATACCGGTAAAGATAAGCGATAATCCATATCAGGACTTAGGTCGGATCTTGGAGAAACTTATCCTATTTTTGAAAAACAAAAGAATAAATAAACTAGCGCTAGGTGATGATGATATAATATTTAAAAATATAGAAATGAATAAATTTAAAACGTTGTACAACGAGATAATGAATAAAATGAAATTAAATAAAATAAAAATTTTAATATATACCCCACCAAAAATTATCACAGAAAAAGAATCAATGCATAAAATAATAAAAGAATATCATGACACTCAACAAGGAGGTCACACGGGAATAAAAAGAACCATTAATAAAATAAAGCAACGTTATATATGGAAAAATTTGAATAAAATGGTAAAAGAATACATTAATAAATGTAAAACATGTGCGAAAAATAAAATTTACAAACACAATAAAGAGAAATTCACAATTACTAATACACCATCATCTGCTTTTGAGTCCATAAGTATAGACACCGTAGGTCCGTTGAGGATATGTAACGACAACAGATACATATTAACAATACAATGCGAATTAACAAAATACATCGAGGCTATCCCAATTAAAACAAAAGAAGCAAAAACGATAGCTAAAGCTCTAGTTACAAACATTATTTTGAGGTATGGTAACTTTAAAAGCATAAAAACAGATCTTGGTACTGAATTTATTAACGATATTTTCACTAATATCTGTAAAACATTCAACATAGAACATCTAAAGTCAACTCCGTATCATCATGAAACCTTAGGTTCAATCGAACGGAACCATAGAGTTCTAAATGAATATCTTTTATCATTTACACAAGACTACGAATGGGAAGAATGGATACCGTATTTCACGTTCTGTTACAACACAACACCACACACAGATACAAATTATTCTCCATTTGAATTGCTTTACGGAAAGATATCAAACCTACCGACAAATTTTAGTACAAATACACACATACCTATACAGGATATAAATGATTACGTACTTGAACTAAAAACTAGACTGAAATTCGCGGCTAAACAAGCAAAAAATATGTTAGAAATAGCAAAAGTAAAAAGAAAAACTACACATGATATAAAAGTCAAACCGATTATATTTAAAATTGGTGATTTAGTTCTAATTCAAAATGAAAAGAAAAATAAATTATGTAGTCCATATATAGGACCTTATAAAATAACAAAAACAAATAATGTGAATTCTGTTGTGAAAATTAAAGATAAAGAAAAAGAAATTCACAACAACAGATTAAAAATATTTAACTATTAGAAATAATGTATATATTATATATTTCAATTTAAAAATAAAATTTTTTTTTACCACTATAAACTATAAAATAAATATAAAATTTACATGTAAATCATAAATAAAAATTATATATAAGTACATAGAAAACATTTTTTTAAAAAACTTTTTAAATATAGACATTTTATATGTATAGAACAATTAATGTATAAACCAAAAAACAAAAAAAAAACTTTTTAAAAATAAGAAATTGTAAAAGCATAGATAAAAACAATTACAAGCCAAAATTTTTTATATAGGTACTAATTATTAAAATAATAAAATTTCCTTTTAATAAAATAAAAACAAATTTCATAATAAGTTTAAAACAAAAAAAGAATTTTCTTTTGTACAAAATTCTTTTTTTCTTTTTACGGTAAGGGTGTAGTGCATTCACTATTTCACTCATTGATCAGAATTTCACTCATTTATTTGATTACAATACTTAACTATATTTCATTAGAAATAAAACATATACCTTTAATTACTTTTAAAAAAAAACATAAATAAATATATACCGTCATAAAAGTTGACACAGCACTTTTTACATATGATATTAATAAAACAATAACATAACTTTTACTTTTTAATTTTAACTTAAAAATTCTAAATTCAGCAAAAATAAACCGTAGCAACAATGAATATACTTACCGTTAATATTTTTGAAAATAAATATTGTACATTAAATTTATATTATACATAAAAATGCATACGGAAGGGAATTCCGGTGCATTGCACTCTTTTATTTATAAGACTAAAGAAATTTATATGAAACTAATGTGTGTCATATATTGTCACCAAATACTATTGTAAATTAAAATATTATTTTAAACTTTTTTTTAGATTTTATTGTTTTTTTAGTAAATTGCCCATTTGGCATTTTATTAGTTAATAAGTCAATATCCAATAAATAATTGTAAATAAATTTTGTATAAATAGCCTTACATTTTTATAATAAAAACAGTTCAGACTCATATCTTGACAACCAACAGTCAAGATCCAAAAAAATATTAAATCTTTTTATTTAAAGCTTGACATGAACAGAACTCCAAATTTAGCGTATGCTTAGGAGTACTACTTTGATACTAAAAATTAGCTTGCTAAAGGTATCTTAGTAACTGACAATAGTACGAGGTAACAATAAACGAGCAACATATATATCACATGACATAAATATATTACACCCTTACAGCTTCTAAACAAGAGGCATGACAAAAAAATGTTGTTTATTAACTCCTACTAATTTCCTCCAAAACTTCAATTCTATAACTTAAGCCGTTTAGAGGGCCAAAGATTTTTCAAAAATTTAGTTTTGCATAAGGTAAATTTTAGTATTGTATGGCAACGCTGTACATTTGTCTTTTAAAAGAAGCTTATAAAAGTGGCTATTTTTTACTGTTTTCAGATTGAAAATATATTCAATAGAACTCTTGTTATAACAATTTAAATATAGGGATTTCCCGAACTTTTCGGGGGCAGTAGCTCGAACGGACGGACGGACGGACAGAGTAAAACTAATAAACACATTTTTTCAGTTTTGATTTTTCTCTTTTTTTCCTTACTTGTTTTTTTTCTCTCAAAAATATGTATTATACAGTGCTTACAACAAAATTTTTTTTTATTCATTTGGTCCTATTAAGCCCTACAAATTTTAGAATATTCCCTCCTTTTTTTCTTCTAAGAGCAGCCTCTACTTAAATATATCTTGGTAAAATTTAAATTGTAGTTCAAATAATTACTTTAAAAAAATTTGAAAATAAAAACTTTTCATAACATAGTTCTAATACATTATTTCCACCTTTTTCATATTGTTTGTTTTAATTTTCTCCTTGAACTAGTTTCTTCTTGTTTGATTTTTAATTATCTTTTCTTTTACAAGCATTTTCCTATTCCATTTCTTAAAGTTTTCAAATGCACTCTTAACAATAATAAGTTCTGAAAATTAATTAAGAGATAATCGTTTAGACAAGGTGTAGATTACTATAATCAAGCATGTCTATTATGTATTCTAACAACCTTTGTATATACTTCGTATGTATTAATTTATTTGTATTTAGTTCCTGTGCATATGTAGGTATACGTATAACTATTTAGTTCAGATTAGTCTTATAAGATTTACTAATAGCTGATGATAGTTTTTCTGCACTAATTGCTGTTGTTTTGTGTGCTGGTTTTTACTTTTGAAAACATTTGTTAATGACACGCTGGCATGTAATTAATTTTATAAATTTAAAGCAAAAAAATTAATTAGTTTTATATATTTTTTTTTTATTTTAATTCTTTTGTTAACTTTACTTATAATTTACAGAAGAAAGTAGTAAAAAAAAAAAAGAATCAAAATTATATATAGAAATTTTGGAAAGTTTTATAAAAGAATTTTCAAGTAGGAATACTTTTGGAAAATAAAAACGTTAGTTTTTCTACTTATATTTGAATTTATTGAAATACGAAAGATATTCACTATTTTTAAAATTTAATTAAATAAGACAAAATTGGTTATTTCCCATTTGAATATTTTAAAATTAATATATGTATCATATACTTTACTTCTAGAATAAAACTTTTAAGTAACTGCGGTATTTAAATATTAGTAACAATCGTAGATATTAATATTAGGAATAAATTATGAATGTTTAACTCTGTAAAGTGGTAAATTAACGGTTCAAAATTGAAATTTTTTTATTTTCAAACACCAATCCTTTTCTTTTAAAACAATACACAAAAAATAAAGCTAAAAGCATTATAACTTTACAAGTGTTAATATTAATGGGTTTCCCTCAAATTAAAGATGTTTGTCTCTTAGCTTTTAACGATTTTTGCTTATAATAATAAAATTCTAAGAAGAGATCCAAATTTTGGTGCATCACGATTTATTTTGTGTTGGTAGGGAGGGGTTAGCATTTTTGAGAAACAGCATAAGTTTGACTTCCCTATTTAAAGGCTATAGGAATTAAAACTTAATAATTTCGTGTTTTAAAAATCAGTAACTTACGTACTTGTTGGTATATTTTCAAAGATGAACTAACACTAACAACGGTAAAACTAATGCGCAAACATTTTAACATGTTTTCTTTGTGTATAAATATAGATTGTATTATTATTCATAATGTATAATTTGTTAATGAAATAAGTTATAATATTACTAATTTATTTTTATATTAGGAAGAAAGTCCGTCGTACGACAGATCCAAGGGTAAAAACGAAATTTTTCTGTTAATATTTTATATTGAATTTTAATACTTTTATTAATTAGATTTTGTGATTTCATGATATTCACATATGAGATTACGTATTTCTCCTTTAAAATTTAATTTAATTGTAATTGTAAAAAAAATATAAAGTGTGTCTGTCCGTCCGTCCGTCCGTCCGTCCGTCTGTGTGTCAGCACGATAACTCAAAAACTAAAAGAGCTACAGTTTTGAAATTTTCACAAAATATTTTTCAATCAATTTCTAGGTTCCCTATTTTTTTTGGTTAAGATCGGACCAAAACTTCGGGTAGCTCTCGAACAGCTAACTTTTTTAACTCCAATATTTTCATACAAAAATTTGAAATATAGCTATGCACCTTGTAACATGAAATTATATGAATTTTGTTTGTTTTTGTTTTTTTGTTTATTTTTTTTTTTGTATTTTTTTTTGTACGATTTCGAGTTAGAATTTCATATGATTTAAATGATGCGTAGTTTATTTAAGATAAGCAAAAAAGAACACAAAGATTATTTTAAGTAAATGGCTTATTGATATTGATAGATATTTATGAATATATATGATGAATCATCATGATGATTATTATATGAATAATGATCATATGAAGTTGATTTGGCTTAAGTTTAATATATTCGTGAATTAAAAATTAATTATAAGAGATGGAATTGAAAAATTAGAGCAAGAGTTTTGAAATTCACACAAAACATTTTTGGGACATTTTTGAGGTTCCCTATTCTTTTTGGTTAAGACCAGATCAAGGTTTTGGGGAGCCACACAACTTCTTTGCACCAATATGAATTTCTAAGAAACTGATTATACTACGAGGATGAAAATTACACACTGTTAGTTATATAATGAATCGAGCACTTATATGAAGTTTCAAAATGTTACGGCCCCATTTTCGGGGGGCTGCTATACAACTTCTTTGCACCAATATGAATTTCTTGGAAACTGATTATACTACGAGGATGAAAATTACACACTGTTAGTTATATAATGGATCGAGCACTTATATGAAGTTTCAAAATGTTACGGCCCATTTTCGGGGGGCTGCTATACAACTTCTTTGCACCAATATCAATTTCTTGGAAACTGATAATACTACGAGGATAAAAATTACACACTGTTAGTTATATAATGAATCGAGCACTTATATGAAGTTTCAAAATGTTACGGACCCGTTTTCGGGCAGCTGCCATACAAAGTAATCAATTCGATAACTGTGAATCTAATGAAGCTACGAAGTTAAAATCAAAACTGGGCAGGTAAAGTAATAGGACAAGTTAGTTGGCAAAGTTGGACATAACTCGGACCAACTTTTAGGGTGGGCTATTTTTTTTTTTTTTATGGGATAATAAGTTAATCAAAAATTATGGGATACCTAATAAGTTAAATATTTTTTAAACTATTTTACTTTCTTATATTTTTTTTGTAATATTTATAATAGCATAGGGGAAATAAATAACGGTTAGTGGGTATGCACGGGTATCTAAAAGTTGACAAGGGCAACTATAATCTTCCTCGTTTTTTGTAATAAAGTCGATTATTATATATGTATATATATAAATTTTGAATTGACAATTGTTCCTTTTTACCACCTTGAATTTTTTAATGTAACGAATTGTTATTTATAAATTATAATATACGTATAAAGGTGAAACTGTTAATTTTTGACAAGAAAACAGTAATTGTTTGTTTTTGTTCATAAATGACGCAATGATGTCACGAATTTAAGGAGCTGTATATATATTACTGCAATCTCTTCCTTTTATGAATATTATGTACTTTTCAATGGATTCTATTGTTCCTTCAATCATTCATTATTTTGTTTAAAGTTACAAAAAAGTAAATTTTGATTTTTCATAATTAAAATTTTGAATACAATGTAATGCTTACTATGAAATCTTTCATTAAAAATAGTAACTTCAGAAAACATAAGAAACTCTAGAAATAAAGAAAATATAATATCTTTGTTCAATTTTTGGATTAAGAACTACAGGTAATTAAAAAGTTACTAAACAATAGTGATACGTCGCTCTATACATTATTTAGGATAAATAACAAGATATTATGCAAAGTGCAGCATGCATAAGTTCTACAGTACTTTGTATAAAAGTTCACTATTTCAAATATTATTTCACTAGAGATATTCAGAGATAGAACGAATTAAAAAAATTTTCTTTCCCTTGGTTTAGTTTGCTTTTTGTTTTGTTTGCTAACTGTTTAACTGTTAAGCTAATAAGAACGTTTATACCAACAGTACATGTTGAAGCATGGGATTATGTTACATTTGTGTTATTACAATTGATCTTAATAAATTCCACATACAATTTAAACATGAGATAGTACTAGGTTTTATAACATGTAGAAACGTCTTAGATTTCCAATAGATACAATTCAATTTTTTTTTATATTGTAATCATTTTGTATTTGAGTTATATGGTATTCTTTATCTGTGAGTTATATTATTCAATTAAATTATTTGTTTATATTTTGCATTTGTTTATATTGTTATATGAATGTATTTTTTATTAAAGATATATAATAATAAAGATTAATAATTAATTATTATGCCATTAATTTTAATGCAATGGCGAATGGTAACTCAGTCGTGCCGACAACACGGTAAAATTTTTTTAACATTCACTGTTGTTCGTACTCGGTCCTATCGCATGAAAGTTCAGCTTTCTAACCATTATTTCACGCAGCCGTTAAACGCAGCCGCTGTTCTCTATCTTTAAAAGAATCACCAATTTTGACTTAGTATCACCCGTAAATTATACATTTATATGAAGTAGTTTTCCCAGTAGATGTACGAAAGTGTATTTGTGTCTAAAAGTTCTGGCCAGTTAACACACTGTTGCTACAAATTGTATAACTGAAAGTAATTGAGAGTGCTAAACCTTTTAAAATATTTAATAAAATAATATTTATACTTTACATTAAATTAATTAATTTTAATTGAAAATATTTTTAAATAAATGAAGAACAAGCACACTTACAATTTGACGTAATTATATTGTTTACTCTTATTTATTTTCAAATTCACACTTTTTTTCGAAAAAATTTATGACATGAATTATATTTTAAAAAGTAATAATTTAATAAATGTTATAATTTTTCAAATTTGATTTTTTTTTATAAATTTTAAAAAGAATTTCTTTGTTTTTTTGTTGTTATTGTTTTTTTTTTGTTTTGTGTTTTCTTTTCTTTTGGTATTTCTTTTCTTTTTCATTTCAAAAGTATTTGAATAAAAACTTATTCTTATATTAATGATTTTTTTAGCACATTTTCAAAAAATTTTTAAAAAATGTGCTTATTTTTAATTGTTTTGAATTTTTTCCGTACATTATAATTAATTTGTTTTAATTGTTTTTCCTTGTATTTAGAATTCTTTATAAATTATTAAATAAATTGGTTGTGTTCGGGGGTTTGCAATAGGAGTTTTCAAAAAAAAAATGTCTTAAAATAATTTAAACAACTTATTTTTAAAGTGTTACAAGAAGATGTAACCCCTTAGAATGATATTTGAATATTCGAATAAGTAAATTTTTTTATTTAAATTCTTTCGATAATAAATCAAATCAAATTTCCAACACTGTACAAATTATTCCTCTCCTTTTGATAATTTTGAATAGGTGTATTGTTTTTTTCAGTTGGTCCGTGAACTATAAGTTTTTGAATTTAATACACTAGAAAACAATACGGAAATTGAAAAAAGAATTTGAATGTAAAGGATAAGATGGAAATGTATTTTAATAAACAGAGAAAAGAAATGAGTGAAAAATAAAGAGAAAGATTAAAGAGAAATAGAGGCATACATATTAGAAAGAGAATATAATAAATCTTTTATTTAAATGTATATATGCAGTGTTGCCACTTCAAAATTTTCAATCCGGTCAAATTTGACAGTTTGACTGGAAAACTTTTTAAAAAATTCTGTCAAAAAATCCAGTCAAAAGTTTTTAGAGTAAAATTCTGTCAAAAAATCGGTCAAAATAAAAATTTAATTAAGAAAGTATGTTAAGTATGTATAATGAAACATGTACATAATTTCTTTGTTTAGATTGATTTATGGAGCGTTGCTTTTTATAAATTCGCAATACCTAATATAACTAATGATATAATGTGACCATGTCGAAGATTTATTTATTTATTATTTTAGATAAAGTAGTAAAATATTTATTTCAAAATATCAAATAAAGATTATCACAAACAAAAAAAATTGTACTAACATTAATCAAAAACATTATTCCATAAATAAAAACAAAACTTATTTCATACATTAAACAAAAACAAAAATTATTTCATAAATTAAAAAAAAGAAACTCTATGTAGCTGGACGGTATACATATGTAAAACTTATTGCACCAAAAAAATATATGTTCTAAAAATAAACTTATTAAAAAATTTCATCCATAAAGGAAATCTTCTTCCAAATCTAAATCTTCTTCACTAACGTTTTCGTATATATCTTTTTTACCGATTTTATTAATCACTTCTGGTGGTATATTCATATTGTACCAATTTTCTTTTGGCAAATGTTTTCTTTTAATCAAAACAGCATTAGTGAGTTTAAGCTGCATTCGATTTCTGTGATAATTTTATATGTACATGTTTGTAAATTAAATGATTTGTCATTCCAGTATTTCTCAATTGTTGTTCGTTAACTACAATTTGTAGTTGAGCGAAAAAATTCGTTCAGCGTCAACGAGTATTTTTTAATAATATTTTAAATTTTTAAAAATATTCGTTGAAACGAAATTCTGTCAAAATCGGTCAAATAAAAAAATAAATCAGTCAAAAATCCAGTCAAAATATTTCGAGTTTTTTTCCAGTCAAAGAATATTTTTGCCGGTCAAATTTGACCGGACTTCTGTCAAAATGGCAACACTGTATATAGGTACTGTTTATGTTAAAAAAACTGATAAAATTTAAGGATGAAAGAAAATTATGATTATAACAGGTTTTAAATAATTATAACAGATATTGCTCTATATTCTACAATTCATCGTCTGTTATCGTATTGAACACATGTTATGTTATATATTTCATTACAATTTTTCTTTTTTGTTTAAAATGAATTAAGGTGAACAATTATGAATTTATGAGTGAACAGTTATTGCCAACATTATAAAATAGAATTTACAGTTGAAGGGGGTGTAAATAACAGAACATTTTTGCGCTTAGTTCTTTTAAATTTCTTTCAGATTTCATTGATTTGAATATGATTTTCTTAGTTTGAAGACTTTATTTTAAAATCATTTGGTTATAAATAAAATAAAACAAAATTTAATGAAATTTCAATTATTAATCTGACAGATAGCTCACTGGTAAGTGGCGGCTTTTCAATCAAAAAGTTTCGGGTTCAAATCCTGTTCAGATCATATCTAATAAAAAAATATAATTTGTAATTGAAATTGTAATAGGTTATGTCATAATATAAAATAAAAATAACTACCACACCTAAAAAGAAAAGGCAGATACACTCACTTGTAACATTGTATGTGGTAGGCTACTAAACGTAAATAAATAAATAAAATCAATTATTGAGTAGCATTTAGTATTAATTTTTTATGTTTTGTAATACAAATAATTAAAGTCGTATAAATATATATTTCAAGTCTTGAATATCTAGGTTTATAATATTTTATGTGTGAAATTGTGTTAGCTTATAATATGTTTTATTATGTTATACACTTTAATTTAAAAGAAAGTAAAGAATCATTAATAAACAATAAATTATAGTGCCCTCAATCACAAAAAATGTGAAGAAGTTATATTAAAATGTCTCAAAAATTAATAATCTGTTTCGTGCATTATATCTAAGGTCATAAAACTTCTTTATGTCATAATATATAACGATTATAGAGTTACGTTCTTACCAATATCAGTATAAGAATCAAACCCATTCCTCTAAAGAAATCCAATAGACTAAGGTTGGACTCATTGGTTAATTATATCTTATGATTACTCAAAAAATTGTACTAATATACCTGATTCGCTTTTCTTTGAATGTCTGTTTCCATTTTACTTTACCGACTTTAGTGAAATAAAATAATTTACAAATTAATTGATTAATTTAAATTCAATTGGCTAATTAATTAAAATACTAGCCATTTAAAATATTTTACTGATCAAGGAATTGATAAATAATGAACAAAATGCAAAATTGTTTGTGGAAGCTTAACTTTAGGCATTAAATCTGGCAAACATGTAGATGGAACACATATACACCTGGTGAAAAATAATGTTCTTATATACAAGAAATGCATAAAAAGGCTCCTTCGAAGGGTTAGTGGGCAAACATTTAGCTTACTAATTGAGGGGGTTCGGGTTCGAATACCGCACGGGTCATAAATTTTAATAATTGAAAAAAATTATTGAATAAATATTTTTTCTTTACAAATTCCCATGGTGACCAAATATAATTTAAATATAAAAATATATAATATAAACCAAAAAATTAATATTGTAATTATAAATAAATAGAAAGTATTTAATTTAAGACGCCCAAATACTAAATAGGCAAAGGACTATAATAATATCAGGCAATATTTAATACAGTCCTGGTACTAATTATATATAAATAATTAAATG
This sequence comes from Dolichopus griseipennis, assembly GCA_963082915.1. Classification (NCBI taxonomy): domain Eukaryota; kingdom Metazoa; phylum Arthropoda; class Insecta; order Diptera; family Dolichopodidae; genus Dolichopus; species Dolichopus griseipennis. The sequence goes on from OY720443.1 coordinate 57,415,183, forward strand.
CATAAATGCATTATTTTATTCTTTAGTAAACATAGACATAATAACTATATGAAGAACTAACAGTGCCTGTATTTAATTTCTTCTAATAATATAAAAACTTTTCTACAACTTTCTAGAGAATTTTTACAAAAATAATAAACTTTAATTTAATTTCTACGTTAACGAATAGATACAACTTTTTAATAGTTTTAAAATTATATATATTTTTTTTACATTAAGTAACTTATCAAAAGAAATCTAAAAAATCTAAGAAATATTAAAATCGAAAGATACTTTACTTTCATTTAAAAAAAGATTAAGAGCCAAGAAAATTTATTTACAAGTTGCCTTAAGTGACAACACAAATGGAAAAAAAATTCAAAGTTAAGATTAAGTTGTTTGTATAGAATAAATAAACTAAAACCTTGAAGAGAAACTTTATTTATAAGTAAATTAACAGGGATTCTGTAATTTTTCTTGTTTCTTTTACTCCCATAAAGTTTAATTAAAAACGACGAAGATTTTAGTTGCTCTTGTCAACTTTTAGTAACCCGTGGAAACGCATTGTGGTTTTCCAAAAAAAAAAATCATAAATTTCCTGTACTTGCCTATTTTTAATTTTTAACCCATAACTTCTTTAGATTCATAGCAATCAAGTTGAGATATTCGTATTGAATCTTACCAAAAAATTTATTAAAATATCTTAGACTTCGCCAAATTGCTTGCCTTATATATCTTACAGATTTTATTTTTCCATACTCTAGTTCTACTAAACTCTATGGCAGATTCACTCAGATTAGTTCCGATAAATATCTCAATTCGTAAACAAGCTTTGCCATTTTATTTTATTTGCCTTAGTTTTAATTTTAACTATGTAGTGTAGTTAATTTTAATAAGTAGGCAGAATATGGCAGCTGCCCTAAAATGAGGCCTTAACATTTTGAACCTCGCTAGAAGAGCTTGCCCTGTTATGTAACTTTCCCTGTATAATACTCATTTTATTCCGGTATTATTAGTTTTAAAGATATTCAAATAGATTTTAAAAATTTGTATGACGACATACCCGAGCTATCAAAATGCGTTGGGAACTTACAAATAGTTTTTTGTCCTACAAATAATTTGGTCGTAATCTACAAATAGTCTCTATTTTTGAGACTGATCCGATCCACATATTTGAGATTTTATATCAAGTCTAGATCGATGCGTTACAAACGAAGGACCCATTTTATTATACTCGTGACCTATTATTCGCACGGTTTTAATAAGGTGTAAATATTATAGACAACATTTTGCTAAATCTATTGCACACTTTCATTATTTTAATTTCTGATTTGAAACTTATCTTTGATTCCAAATTGCGAAATTAATATTTGAGTTCATGAAAAAAAGAAATTGCATCAAAAATGAAGGAAATACAGTTATAAAGGTGTAAATCTGTAATATTATAACGTTTTATTTAAATATATTTAAGAATTTTTATTATTTGTTAAGGATTAAGGATATTTGAATCCTTTTTGTTATACAAAAGAAAATGAAATTGAGGTCGTAATTTTATTCGTAGTTATTCTATCCAATCGACTTTCAAAAAGACATAATTAATAAAAATTATTTTTTCAATTAAATATTTAAGTATGTAATCGCATTTTTTTTAAAAAAAATAAAATAGCAACTATGTATTTTCTAAATTACATTGTTGGTTCGTGGCATCAGAAGTTAAAAATTTTTCTTCGCATTGAACTCTATAGTTCAAATTTATTATAGTTAATATTTAAAAGATTTATTAACTATAACCTCCAAGGACATTATAAATGTTTTTTTTACAAATTTTTTAATCCTATTTGATTCTCGGAAATAATTTTAGAATTTCTGCCTTTTAAAAGTAAAAAAAGATAAACTACAGATTTATTAATTGAAAAATTCTGTGTATATTCCTTAAACTTTGAACGCACAAAATAAAACTTAAACTTTTTCTAATAACGCTTAGCTTTTCTCAATCCCAATTAATGTTCTTAAAATTAACAAAAGTATCTGATGACAAGAGCTCAAATCGAAAAAATAAAAATTTAGAAGCTAATATAAAAGTCTTAAAAGCTTTAATTGATATATAAAAGTGCCACTTAAAAAACCGTAAGGGTGTAACGCAATTTGATTGTTTTTTTTTTACATTTTATAAACTTCTTGTATAAAATTTAATTACAACAAATTTATACGAGCTTTAAAATTGACAAATTTTTCAAATTCTTAGCACATTTTTTAAAAATTTTGTAGAACTTTGTCTATATAGCTTCAATCTGTCCATTCGTTCCTAAAAACTTTTACACCGTTTGAAATAGAGAAAAGAAATTTAAACTTCAGCTATTTTTTTATTCCAAATAAAATTCATGGAAGAACCTTTTCCTTAGCTCCACCTAAATTTAAATTGTTATAACAAGAGTTTTTCAATATGAAAACGGTAGAAGAGAGCTGCGTTTTTTAGCTTTATAAATACTGCACTAAAATTCACCGTTATGATAAACTCAATTTTTGAAAATTTTTTGGCTTCTAATATCTTCTGAACGGCTCAAGCTAAATAATTGAAATTTTGGCAGAAGTTAGAATCTTAAAAGTACGAATCGGTAAAGAAATTTTTTTTTGCCACACTTCCTGGATCCTTAAAATTAAAGAAAGTGTCTCTTGTTTTTAACCACTTTAGTTTAAATAATAAAATTCTTAGAGAAATTTCAAATTTCAAAGGAGTCACAATTTAATTCCTAAAACCTCAAAATTTTGGAAGATCCTATGTTAGATCCTCGAGAATAACCATAAGTTTGTTTAGTAAAAGTTTTGATAACTTTCCCATTGAAGGGCTATTAGGACTTTTAACTCAGTATGAAACACTATATAATTTTGAAAATGTGCTTTTTTAAAATCCTTTGGTTTTTTTCATCATTTGTTTTTATCTTTTTAAATGTAAAGATATCGTTTATATTTTAAAAATTTAAATATAAAAAACAAAATGGAAAAGTTTTATAAGGACAATAATTAAGTGGTATAATCATTTTCTTGTAGTTGTATACATAAAAATTTAAATATATTATATAATATAATAATACTTGTGTGTATTGTTGTTATTTATCTCTACAAATATATAGGTAATGGCATAAAAACAACCCTGTAAATGTTTACCAATTTAAATGAATATATTGGATTTCTATAATGGAGCTGTTTAAAGCTTAAGGATATTTAATGTACTATAGTTTAAAAAGGATTTTAAATGTATTATACATGGTATACATTCATTTAAAATAATATCTTAGTATCTTATAACATAATATACATACATATACAATACCAATATATTTTTTTAATCTTAATTTTGTTCCTAAATGTAAAAATTAATTTTCGTCACAATAAAGTTAGCTTCCCTTTTAATACGTCTTGAGATTTCCAGAAGACCAAAGCGATACAAATTCTAGTCAAGCCAAAATATTTGAGCAACTTATCACTAATTAAATAATTAAATTAGCATAAAATGTTTGACAACAAACGTATGAAGTTTGATTTGTAAAAAAACACTGACCTATCAAAGATATTATTTTTTGATTTGTGATAAGTCTTGGTGTAACAGGGCCCTGCTCTTAGAAAAAATAACCATTAATGCCATAATTAAATCTTTTCCAACATCAAACGAGGAGAGCAATAGACACTTACCTGTACACTATTTCGATGACCCAAGATAGCCTTTGAAAAATCGTTTCATTACGCACGCATTTCGCTTTTGGAAACATATCAATTCTATCCAATGTTTTGCTACAAGAGATAATTTTTCCTAATCAATTAATTCTAAACTTCCTACACTCCCAAGATATAATCGAAGCGGAGGGTTCGCAATTAGTTATAGTAAAAACATTACAGTAAGCATAAATTTCAAGTAATTGAACTCAAAGTTATTATAAAATTTTAGATTTATATTAACAAATTCCACTTACACAAATTATGAAAATAAAATATTTTATTTTGAGAATTCATTATCCAAAAACAATCGCTTCAATAAATTCATTCATCAAATCATTCATTTGTAAATTTACAAAAAGAACATAATTCAACAATGTTAGTTTCAATGTAAATTTTAAAATAAAATTATTATTAAATAATTTATGCCATTTATGCAAAATGTAAATCTATTTAAATTAATTGTTTTTGTCATTCAAAGTTAAAACGTTTAAATGAAATTCTCATAAATAAAGTAAATGATATTTGAAATAATATGTCTATTATTTAATTAAAATTCTACTTTAATTGTGTATTTTATAAATATATAATCAATTATTCGGTTTTGGTAAATTGTATATATATAAATTAATTTGAAAATGTCCTTTTAAAATTAAAATATAAATTACATTTCAGTAATGAATATTTAAGAAAAGTTAAGGTAAACAAGTTTTTTAGATTTAGATTTATAGATTTACCAATCTATATCATAATTTTCATCAATGGAAAATTGGGCTCTTAAATGGGTATTTTGCATAACAATACGCAAAGTATCAGAATCCATGCCCTATTTTCATTATGTGTTTTAGCTGCTCTATAGTTCGAGGCTTGTTCACATGTACTCGTTCTTTATGATAACACCATAGGAAATAATCTGGCGCAATTAAAGTTGAATCCTGAATTTCTTGACATAATTTGGGCATCAAAAGTTTTACTTAGAGTAATTGTGGCACGGACCGTATGTGCTGTTGCTCCATACTGTTGGAACCATTTGTAGTATAGCTTCCTGAGCGCACAAAATTATTAACCAGAGTACGATATCTGTCCCCGTTTACCACAGCATTATCAACCTTATTCTTAAAGAAGTATGGGGTTCTATAACCCTTTGTGATGCCACCCCACATCATATTGTACTTTTCAGCGAGTGGGATTGTCGCTGGTAAACAACTTTGGGGTTTGCATTACCCTAAAATTGTATTTTTTGTTTATTGACATTCGTTAAATTAGAAATATGCTTCATTACTCATAAGTAAATTTTTCAGTAATTTAAAAAAAAAAAAAATAAAAAAAATAATCTATTAAATTTTTATTACCAGGCGTGACTTTTGATCTACTCTGTATCTATAAATTTATCACTATAAAATCTAATGTATTTACTAAAATATAACATAAACGGAAATTATAGCAATGGCTGAAATTCTTTTAACAACTCCTGAAACTCTAGTCTAGTGAACCGTTCAACACATCACCTTTATGCAATAGGAAAACAGGAATCCCATAGTCCTTCAATTGAAAGAACGCCTCAGAAACGCACGGTCATTGAACTATCTTAATTTGCTTTTAAATACAAACAGTGAGGACTTTATTTTCTTAAAAATGCTGCCAGAGCTCCGATTGAAGAGTAAATCTCTTAATTAGAAGTTATTCAAATACTTCATCATAATAACACAAGCTATGATGCTATGTTGATTTGTTGTATAAAGCATTATATAAAGGGATGATTACTCTCGTTTGACAGTATTAAATAATATTATATGAACGTTTATCGGTCCAACGTTTATCATTGAAAAGATTTTGTCTTTATCATAAAAAAACGAGTTTAAAGATTTGAAAGTGATCACGAATTAACGCTAGAATTGCGCTAAGACGCTTCTAAAGCCTTCAAAAACGAGTTTAAAGATTTGAAAGACAAAATATATAAAAAAGTATGAAAAATATTTGTTTTTAGGAAAAGCCTTCAAAAACGAGTTTAAAGTTTTGAAAGACAAAATATATGAAAAAGTATGAAAAAAATTTGGTATTTAGGAAATTTTAGTAGTGATCACATTAACGCTAGAATTGCCCTAAAACGCTTCTAAAGCCTTGAAAAACGAGTTTAAAGTTTTGAAACACAAAATATATGAAAGGTATGAAAAAAGTTGGTTTTTAGGAAATTTTAGTAGTGATCACGAATTAACGCTAGAATTGCGCTAAAACGCTTCTAAAGCCTTCAAAAACGAGTTTAAAGATTTGAAAGACAAAATATATGAAAAAGTATGAAAAAAATTTGTTTTTAGGAAAAGCCTTCAAAAACGAGTTTAAAGTTTTGAAAGGCAAAATATATGAAAAAGTATGAAAAAAATTTGGTATTTAGGAAATTTTAGTAGTGATCACATTAACGCTAGAATTGCCCTAAAACGCTTCTAAAGCCTTGAAAAACGAGTTTAAAGTTTTGAAACACAAAATATATGAAAGGTATGAAAAAAGTTGGTTTTTAGGAAATTTTAGTAGTGATAAAGAATTAACGCTAGAATTGCGCTAAAACGCTTACTTTTTTTAATTGCGCAAAAGCCTTGAAAAACGAGTTTAAAGTTTTGAAACACAAAATATATGAAAGGTATGAAAAAATTTGGTTTTGAGGAAATTTTAGTAGTGATAAAGAATTAACGCTAGAATTGCGCTAAAACGCTTCTAAAGCCTTTAAAAACGAGTTTAAAGTTTTGAAAGACAAAATATATGAAAAAGTATGAAAAAAATTTGGTATTTAGGAAATTTTAGTAGTGATCACGAATTAACGCTAGAATTGCGATAAAACGCTTCTAAAGCCTTCAAAAACGAGTTTAAAGTTTTGAAACACAAAATATATGAAAGGTATGAAAAAAGTTGGTTTTTAGGAAATTTTAGTAGTGATAAAGAATTAACGCTAGAATTGCGCTAAAACGCTTCAAAAGCCTTGAAAAACGAGTTTAAAGTTTTGAAAGACAAAATATATGAAAAAGTATGAAAATAAGTTGGTTTTTAGGAAATTTTAGTAGTGATCACGAATTAACGCTAGAATTGCGCTAAAACGCTTCAAAAGCTTTCAAAAACGAGTTTAAAGATTTGAAAGACAAAATATATGAAAAAGTATGAAAATAATTTGTTTTTAGGAAATTTTAGTAGTGATCACGAATTAACGCTAGAATTGCGATAAAACGCTTCTAAAGCCTTCAAAAACGAGTTTAAAGATTTGAAAGACAAAATATATGAAAAAGTATGAAAAAAATTTGTTTTTAGGAAAAGCCTTCAAAAACGAGTTTAAAGTTTTGAAAGGCAAAATATATGAAAAAGTATGAAAAAAATTTGGTATTTAGGAAATTTTAGTAGTGATCACATTAACGCTAGAATTGCCCTAAAACGCTTCTAAAGCCTTGAAAAACGAGTTTAAAGTTTTGAAACACAAAATATATGAAAGGTATGAAAAAAGTTGGTTTTTAGGAAATTTTAGTAGTGATAAAGAATTAACGCTAGAATTGCGCTAAAACGCTTACTTTTTTTAATTGCGCAAAAGCCTTGAAAAACGAGTTTAAAGTTTTGAAACACAAAATATATGAAAGGTATGAAAAAATTTGGTTTTGAGGAAATTTTAGTAGTGATAAAGAATTAACGCTAGAATTGCGCTAAAACGCTTCTAAAGCCTTTAAAAACGAGTTTAAAGTTTTGAAAGACAAAATATATGAAAAAGTATGAAAAAAATTTGGTATTTAGGAAATTTTAGTAGTGATCACGAATTAACGCTAGAATTGCGATAAAACGCTTCTAAAGCCTTCAAAAACGAGTTTAAAGTTTTGAAACACAAAATATATGAAAGGTATGAAAAAAGTTGGTTTTTAGGAAATTTTAGTAGTGATAAAGAATTAACGCTAGAATTGCGCTAAAACGCTTCAAAAGCCTTGAAAAACGAGTTTAAAGTTTTGAAAGACAAAATATATGAAAAAGTATGAAAATAAGTTGGTTTTTAGGAAATTTTAGTAGTGATCACGAATTAACGCTAGAATTGCGCTAAAACGCTTCAAAAGCTTTCAAAAACGAGTTTAAAGATTTGAAAGACAAAATATATGAAAAAGTATGAAAATAATTTGTTTTTAGGAAATTTTAGTAGTGATCACGAATTAACGCTAGAATTGCGATAAAACGCTTCTAAAGCCTTCAAAAACGAGTTTAAAGATTTGAAAGACAAAATATATGAAAAAGTATGAAAAAAAATTATTTCTAGGAAATTTTAGTTGTGATCACGAATTAACGCTAGAATTGCGATAAAACGCTTCTAAAGCCTTCAAAAACTAGTTTAAAGATTTGAAAGACAAAATATATGAAAAATTATGAAAAAAATTTGGTTTTTAGGAAATTTTAGTAGTGATCACGAATTAACGCTAGAATTGCGATAAAACGCTTCTAAAGCCTTCAAAAACGAGTTTAAAGATTTGAAAGACAAAATATATGGAAAAGTATGAAAAAAATTTGTTTTTAGGAAATTTTAGTTGTGATCACGAATTAACGCTAGAATTCCGATAAAACGCTTCTAAAGCCTTCAAAAACGAGTTTAAAGATTTGAAAGACAAAATATATGGAAAAGTATGAAAAAAATTTGTTTTTAGGAAATTTTAGTTGTGATCACGAATTAACGCTAGAATTGCGATAAAACGCTTCTAAAGCCTTCAAAAACGAGTTTAAAGTTTTGAAACACAAAATATATGAAAGGTATGAAAAAATTTGGTTTTTAGGAAATTTTAGTTGTGATCACGAATTAACGCTAGAATTGCGATAAAACGCTTCTAAAGCCTTGAAAAACGAGTTTAAAGATTTGAAAGACAAAATATATGAAAAAGTATGAAAAAAAATTATTTTTAGGAAATTTTAGTTGTGATCACGAATTAACGCTAGAATTGCGATAAAACGCTTCTAAAGCCTTCAAAAACGAGTTTAAAATTTTGAAACACAAAATATATGAAAGGTATGAAAAAATTTGGTTTATAGGAAATTTTAGTAGTGATCACGAATTAACGTTAGAATTGCGATAAAACGCTTCTAAAGCCTTCAAAAACGAGTTTAAAGTTTTAAAACAAAAAATTTAAAATTTATTTTTAGGAAATTCTAGTTATGATCACGAATTAACGCTAGAATTGCTTTAAAGCGCTTCTAAAGCCTTCAAAAACGAGTTTAAAGTTTTGAAACACAAAATATATGAAAGGTATGAAAAAATTTGGTTTTTAGGAAATTTTAGTAGTGATCACGAATTAACGCTAGAATTCCGATAAAACGCTTCTAAAGCCTTCAAAAACGAGTTTAAAGTTTTGAAACACAAAATATATGAAAAAGTATGAAAAAAATTAGTTTTTAGGAAATTTTAGTAGTGATCACGAATTAACGCTAGAATTGCGATAAAACGCTTCTAAAGCCTTCAAAAACGAGTTTAAAGTTTTGAAACACAAAATATATGAAAAAGTATGAAAAAAATTTATTTTAGGAATTTCTAGTTGTGATCACGATTAACGCTAGAATTGCTCTAAAGCGCTTCTAAAGCCTTCAAAAACGATATTAAAGATTTGAACACAAAAATTTAATGAAATAGTATGAAAAAAATTTGGTTTTTAGGAAATTTTAGTAGTGATCACGAATTAACGCTAGAATTCCGATAAAACGCTTCTAAGCCTTCAAAAACGAGTTTAAAGTTTTGAAACTCAAAATATATGAAAAAGTATGAAAAAAATTAGTTTTTAGGAAATTTTAGTAGTGATCACGAATTAACCCTAGAATTGCGATAAAACACTTCTAAAGCCTTCAAAAACGAGTTTAAAGTTTTGAAACTCAAAATATATGAAAAAGTATGAAAAAAATTAGTTTTTAGGAAATTTTAGTAGTGATCACGAATTAACGCTAGAATTGCTCTAAAGCGCTTCTAAAGCCTTCAAAAACGAGTTTAAAGTTTTGAAACACAAAATATATGAAAAGTATGAAAAAAATTTGGTTTTTAGGAAATTTTAGCAGTGATCACGAATTAACGCTAGAATTGCTCTAAAGCGCTTCTAAAGCCTTCAAAACGATATTAAAGATTTGAAACACAAAATATATGAAAAAGTATGAAAAATATTTTGGTTTTTAGGAAATTTTAGTAGTGATCACGAATTAACGCTAGAATTGCGATAAAACGCTTCTAAAGCCTTCAAAAACGAGTTTAAAGTTTTGAAACTCAAAATATATGAAAAAGTATGAA